>SNQJ01S0032514.1:0-11289 GCA_010110895.2 Picea sitchensis | reverse complement strand
CTCTACAACATTTGTTGATCATCTCTTGAATGTATGAGTGTTGATTTTCATTTTTCAGTGTTGTTGTAATACATCCCATCTCCCTTCTCTCTAGAGGAGGCCCACACTAGAGAATAGGAGTTGTGGATTTGTAGATATCTATCTTTGATGTATATAAATTTTATTTAGTTTCTCATCTAGTTGTACTTTATTGTTGTTCCATTTTATTTACAAGCTATAGATCTATATATTATTTATGTAACCAGATTATTTTTGTAGGTTACATGTTCTTTTAGTTCTTGTAGATTAAACTCTTTTATATGTTCTTTTCTACATTTATTTGTTAATTCATGATCACGAGAAGTTTATATCTATGCATGACTAATAGATGATAATAGAAATGGTCAAATAGAGCATGGTAACACTATGCACTAATACACACAATATTTTAATTACCTCAAAGAACCAAGACCACTTGAACTATCACAATCATTCATGCTAATTTAAGTGTGGTGTGTTTAATTTTCCGCAGGTGTGGTGTGTTTGATTTTTCCGCAAGTGTGGTGTGTTTGATTTTCCTCAATGTCACTTCATTTCCTAGATATAAATGTAATTTCCTTCTTGTAGAAGAATATTAAGAAAATAGTACAAGCTAATAATTTACTTCCCGCACATGCAGTGCGTGACATTTCACAAGCACACTGGAACCCTGGTTGATAAGATAAAATGCATGAGTGTTCCTAGTTAAATAGAAGATATATAGAAACATTGTCAATACCACCATTATGTAATATGTATCCAGTTGTGCCACTAAGATTGAACAATCATTCACAAAAAAAATTAGGTATCCATCAAGGCACTTATTTACCACTTCAATTTGTTTGTCTATCTAAGGATGGTATAAAGCGCTCATAGTTAGTGTGGCTTCTACACAGTTGAATAATTCCTTCCAAACATTGTTGGTAAATTTGGGGTTCCTATCATTGATGATGACTTTTGGGAATCCATGGAGTTTGTAAATATTTTTCACATAGTTATCAACAATTTGACTAGCCTTAGCTCTCGATGAAATTCTAATGAAATGGGCATATTTGGTTAATCAATCCACAATTACAAATATTGTATCCTTCCCTTTTGAAGTAGGGAGACCTTATGATAAATTCCATAGATACCTCAATCCATTTCTAATATGGGATATGAAGGGGTTGAAGGAGATCTAGAGGTGCAACTGATTCAAACTTATGTCGCTGACATGTATCACATTCTACCACATATCTCTAGATGCCAACCTTCATTCTTTTCCAGAAGAAGGATTGTTGGATATTGTAGTATGTTTTGAAAAATTCAACATGTCCTACAAATGGTGAGTCGTGATTCTCTCTTAAGATTTGTTTTTTGAATTTGGAAGTATTAGGAAAATATATTCTTCCTTTATACCAGAGTATATCATTATCCCATGTAAATTTGGAGTGTGAAGCTATGTTTCTATTGACATCTTCGATTATCTTTTTAATATATGGATTTTGGATTGAACATCGTAAATACATTTAGGGATGACTAATAAAATTGTGCATAATGTAACATCCCCTTCTTATTTTCTTGATAAACTATTAGCAACTTTATTTTCCTTGCCTTTCTTATAGATAATTTCAAAATAAAAAAACCTAGATTTTGCTAACCCATTTTTGTTATTCTGGTGATAAGATTGTATGGTTTAAGAAATACTTTAAGCTATTGTGGCCTATTTTGACTAAGAATTTGACTCCAACAAAATACTATTTTCATTTTTCCAAAGCATGAATCATTTCCAACATCTCTTTGCCATAAGTATATTTTGTATTCTCTTTGGGGTTTAATTTCCAACTCTCAAAAGCAATGGGATGGTTTTCTTGCATAAGCACTACTCCTATTTCAATACCTAAAGATTCACATTCATGCAAAAAAATTTTAGTGAAATCAAGGGTAGCCAAAACTATGGGTTCAAGTCAATAAGGCCTTCATTTTCTTAAAATAGTTTTTAGCTGCATCATTCCATCTAAAAGCATCCTTTTTTAATATTTTTGTTAGTGGAGAAACATTTTCATCATATTTTTTTACGAATCTTCTATAATATCCTGTAAGAGTCGAGAATCCTCCTAAAGATGTGATATTTTTTCGAGCAAGCCACTTAGAGAATCCTCCTAAAGATTCACATTCAAGCACAAAGTTTTTAGTGAAATCAAGGGTAGCCAAAACTATGGGTTGAAGTCAATAAGGCCTTCATTTTCTTAAAATAGTTTTTAGCTGCATCATTCCATCTAAAAGCATCTTTTTTTAATATTGTTGTTAGTGGAGCAACATTTTCATCATATTTTTTTACGAATCTTCTATAATATCCTATAAGACTCGAGAATCCTCCTAAAGATGTGATATTTTTTGGAGCAAGCCACTTAGTAATTGCTTCAATCTTCTTCAGGTCCACCTTAATTCATTCATATGATACTACGTGGCCCAAAAATTCTACCTCTCTTCTTCTGAAACTACATTTTGATTTGTTGGCATAGAAATTATTTTCCTCTAATAGTTTCAAAACTATCTCTACATGCTTAAGGTGCAAATTCCAATTTCTATTATAAACAAGTATATCATCAAATAACACCAATACAAACTTTCTCAAGTGTGGATGAAATAGATCATTATTTACAACCTGAAAGGTAGTCGGAGCATTGGACAATCCAAAAGGCATAACACAAAATTCATTTAGTCCCTCATGTGTGTAGAAGGAAGTCTTAGGAATGTCTTCTTCTCATATTCTTATTTGATAACATATGGATTTAAAATCAAGTTTTGAAAAATACTTAGCTCTCTCGAGTTCATCCAAGAGTTCATGCAAAAATGGAATGGAAAATTTATCCTTGATGGTAACCTTATTCATTGCTTTGTAATCGATACAGAGTCTATAGGAGCCATGTTTTTCTTTATTAGTATGACTTGCACTGAATACAGTCTCTTTCTTTGCTTTATTTTACCATAGTTTAATAATTCCTAAAGCATGCATTTGATTTTGGTTTTATGATGATGATATTGCCTATAAGACTTCCTCCTAACATGAGTTGATCTCGAAATGAGCTTTATGATATGATTTCTTGACCATACTAGGGGAACGCCACGATGTAAGGCTTGAATTATGGTGTCATATTTCTCAACCACCTTATCAAGTCCATTAGGATATTTTTCTTCATTATAAATTCCTTCCATTGAATAACAATGTAGAAGATAGGCTTGGGCTCCCTTCCAAATCATTTTCTTCATCTTGTTGGATGAGACTAATTGGGTGGGTAGGTTGTTGATTCCATGGAATTTGTATTTTTTTCCATTTTCATATAATATTAGGATTTTATTATGTATATTCAATCTTACTCTCCAAAAGGATGCCAATCATTGTGCTTGTAGGACAATATCCACTCCTACGATCACCATGGCATACATTTGAAATATTTACGTGTAGTTGTCAATAGTTAATTCTAAATTGTTACATTTCTCATCAAAAGAGGTAGTTTTATCCCTCGGAATTGTGATTTGGAAGTCAAGTGTAGGGTACAAAAATAGATTTAACTACTTTGTAGTCATTGTGTCTATAAAATTGTGTGAATTGCCACTATCTATAAGCACAATTATTTTAGTTTTCTTACTATAACCAAAGACCTTGAGGGTTTGGGGTTGGTTAATACCCGTCATTACAGCTACAAATAGTGTTGGAGTGGACTCCAGTTTATTATATTCTTAATTACCAGCATCCTCATTGGAAGAAGATGTGTCCCCAACTTCCTCTTCCTTATCACTATCATTAATATTTATAACTTTTTCACATAGAGAGAATATTTTGTCCTTACATTTATGTCATGGACTACAATTGGGTGTGCCACATGTGAAGCATCATCTCTTTTCTTTCTTTTTATCTAATGGTGACTTCCTTAGATGAGGAGGGATGTATTTGGAGCTTGATTTATCAGGCATGGTGTCGAGGAATAATTGATCCAATGAGAGTTTTTCTTCAATAATTTTGGCCTTTTATTGATCTTGCTTGGTATCATTGGGTTCTATAAATTGAGTTGGTGTTGTATTTTTGGTTTCAAACCTATTATGGAAATATTTAGTAGATGTTTCTCTGATATGTATTTTACGTGGGTAGCCAATGATACAATTCATTAAAATAAAATTACAATGTGCCTTTATGTTGCAACCAAACAAGTTTGACATAGATTTCATCTTCTTTTGTATCTTGGAAATGTTTGAAAACAAATTCTTGAATGTGTCTCAATATCTAGCTAGCCCTTGTGACTTGGAGTTCCACCTTAAGAACCAATCATGGGCCAAATTATCTAAGTGCATTGACGCAATGCCAATTTTCTCTTTGGAATTGAGTATGTGATGATACTCAAAATAACTTTTGATTTTATTAATTCATCTTGTTCCTTGGCAATCATCTTCACCATCAAACTTAGGAATTATTATTTTAAACTTGTGTGCAGAACCATTGAATGAGATTGAGTTAGATGATTAGTGTAGCCATGGAAGTGATGTGTGATCATTTGTACTGGCCATTCCCTTTCTACTATTTTTTAATGCATCGAGCTCATTCTTGAGTTGCTTAATGTCTAAATTATTTTTGTTCGAAAGAGATTCAAATTTTTATTCCAATTTTTTTATTGAATCAGTTATCTCTAAATTTGGATTCTTGTTGGCACCTGAAATCTTCCTTGAATTATCTATATGTATCATGGTGAGCTAGATTATTTGCACAAGTGAAAAAAGAGAGCCTTGATTTCTCAATTAAAGATAATGATATTAATTGTGTATCCTATGTACAATATGGAAAGAAGGGTAGTTAAGTATGGTGGCTACAAAAAGGTATGTATGGAGGTTGTGAGACACTAGTACGACGGTCATATGACAGTTGGTGCATCTCATGATTGTGCGACAAGTAAGGAAGAAGATTCAATGATTGAGAAGAGATAATAATGGTGGTTGGAAGAGAGAATGTATGACAGAAGAGGTGGCTGGAAGAGAAAACATAAAATGGAATGGAGTGTACCCATTTTGTTTTAACCATGAATGTGCTAAGATCTTGGTTTTGATACCATTTGCAGGCAACCAATTTAAAACAAAATATATATTTACATTTCCATGATGATTTATGATGTCCCATAGGCAACAATTTATACCCACAAAACAATTGGGATGTACAATTTTGTGCAGGCATGCTGACCATTGAATAATTACAGTAATTAAAATATAATTAAATTAGGTTTTTTTTACAGAAACCAATTAAATTTGTATCATTTTTATTATGGTCTAATATACCATAGTTGGTCTCAAGATATGGTAATCATCATCATCATTGTCATCATTATTAATATAAACAAATAATAAACTAGTAAATTCCTTATCGATGACCACATGCAAGTTTCTTAAAATTGGCCAAAATTAAGTAAGAATGTCAATGGGTCCAAACTCCAAAAGACTTCTCAATTTACCTCCACTTAGAACTTATCAAGACAATGGGATTTCAGAAAAAAAAAAAACATGTGTTAAAAAAGACTCATTGTGGCACTAGTGGTTTCTTTGTATTTATTAGGATTGCTACAGAATTTTATGAACTCCTTCAAAGGAAGTTTCTAAAAATTCATCAATAGCTATACCACACACAAAGGGACCTTGATGTGACTATGGCATAAGAAAAGGTAATCTAGACTCTAGATAAATACATTTTGTCATAAATGTGATTATAATAGAGAAAGGAAAACTATGTTAGGTTTAGTGCAACTTGATGTTTCAATCCCAAAGTCAGGATCATCCTCGAGAGTCTATTCAACTCACTAGTTAGAAGTTCATTTTTTGGATAATGAATCATAATCCAATATCTAATGCAGATCAAACTTTTTACATCCAACCTTATGTTGATTTCTTGGATTATTATTATTACTAATTTTGAGATTGTACAGGATGGACTTCCATGCTTCACTCATCTTTAAACCATCATCTTTATTTTTATTGTTCCAATTTAGCTCAACTTCTATGGCCTCCCATATTTTCCTTTTCCCATAATGTTCCAGTTTGGTGATGATTTTGGTATCCTCAAGGCATATGTGGTTCCTCGTATCTTGAGAGTATTTGTCTAAGGCTGATCCTTTTGTTTGGTTATGTCTAATGTCAACACAATATTCATTTATTATTACTTGGAAGGATCTTCCAGTTTCACCGATATATTGTTTGCCACATGAGAAGGGGATGTAATATACTCCTTTCTGCAGTCTTGAGTTTACGACATCCTTTGCATGATCCAACATTTTCCTTAGTGTCGTGGGAGGGGAGAATGAAACCTTGATATTACCTTTCCTTCGAATTTTTCAATGGTACCTTTAATGTACAAAAGGTTTATATTTCTTCCCTCCTCCTCATTATTTGAAGAATCTAGTTAGGCTCTCTCTTATGTGTGCCCAAACAACATATGTATCATCGACATATCTCTTCCACATTTTCAGTTTCATAGGATAAGAATCAATTGCTTGTTTTTCAAAAATTTCCATGTATAAATTGTCTACCATTGGGGATAGTGGGGATCTCATCGACACTCCCCCAATTTGTTCATAAAAACAACCGTGAAAGCTAAAATGTGTGTATTTTAAGCATACTTTTACCAAAACAGTTGTGTCCTCATCAGTTATTTCACTAATGACTTTGATTGCATCATACACCAGATTTTTTGTGAATAACAAGACTACATCAAAACTTACCAAAAAGTCCTCTTCTATTTTCATATCCCTAATTGCTTCAACCATTTTTGTGGAGTCTCTAATGAAATACAAAGTGTGTTCCACCAAGCATTTAAACTTCTTCGCAAGGTATTTTTCCAATCTGTATGTGGGAGAGCCAACGGTGTTAATTATTGGTCTTAACGGTACATTTTCCTTGTGTATTCTTGTTGCTCCATAAATTCCTGGGACAACGGGATTCGTTGGCAGTAGCTTTTTTTTTATCATCAAGAGATAAATTATTAATGGTCGCAGATACCTCCTTTACTATATTTTTTCTTGGATCCCCACTGAGTTTTTCGCAGCCAAGTTTTTTTGAGTTTTTTTGTAGTTATAGAAGATTGTTGTTGGAATCTCATTGAATAATGAGAACAAGGATGAGCTCTCTTGTTGTATGAGCATAGAGGTTTCTAAAAACATGAAATAAGGTCTGTGAGATGTGATAAGTTTGTGTAGGAGGGAGGATATTCCCTTGGGTTTTGAACTAGCCATGGATTTCAAGTTGAGAGGCATGACTTGCAGGGTGAAGACTAGGATTGAGAATATGTTGCAGATTGGAGAATTTGTGCAGATATTTAGTGCAGATGATCCAGATTTATGAGTAGAATGAAATGAATAACAGACTGAATACAATAACATAGAGATATGGAGAACAACAATAGATATCCATTGAACAATAACTTCTATTGAATAAATAAAATAGGTTGAAACTGTAAAACTACAAAACTGAAAACAACTTTCTCGAATGGTGGTAGTTATCTCTAAGAAGAGATGTGGCTACTACACGCATCTTTCTGAGAAGAATGATCACAATGAGACTCTAGAGGCCTTTTTAACACTACTCATGAATTCCAAAACCCTATACATCCAAAAACCTAACCCTAGGAGATGAAACGCCAAAATTTATGTGGGCCTCGATGGGTAAGTTGGTACCTCAACTTCTCGGGGTCGTAACTTTTGCATACGACCTCCGTTTTAGGCGTCTGATAGCACGTTGGAAAGGTATTTTCGAGAAATACACATTATGTTTTCAAACTCTAACTTCATCTACAGTTTGATTGTGGAAACCAAAAAAACACTGTTTAGGGCCCCAAAATAGCCCTAGAAGTATTAAAAATATGTACTGACATTAAAAATTCCAAAATAAGCCAGTTGGAATAGGTGGGTTGCCACCAATATCCACCTAGATGTTGTGTAGGGATTCAAGATAGCCCCAGAAGTGAAAAATCCACAATTACAAGAAATGTCATTATTATAGAGAAACATGTTGAACTAAAAATTGTCAAGAGGAGCCAGTTGGAATAGGTGGGTGGACACCAATATCCACATGGATCAATCCTCCCTCCTTGGGAAGCAATGGTCTCCATTGTATTGAGTTCCCCCATTATGTGAGAAATTTCTATTGAATTTGGCCCCAGGTGAGCCACTTGCCTTGGTGCAGGAGCTACCCTGCTTTGACAACTCAATAAAGTTGGATCTTATGCTAGTGAGTGCCCTTGACCTATGTATCCACTATCTAATCAGTGGATTCTTGTTCCATGCAGTCAGGGTTGAGCTTTGTTGGTGTCAACTGTTCTGGGATCTCCGAGGTGTCCAATAATGGTGGAAAATATGGTCGGAGAAGGTCCACATTGAACATTGGGTGCAAGCCAAGGAAGGGGGATTGTTGAGCTCAAAAGAATTATCACCCATAGCCTTGGTGATTGTGTAAGGCCCATAGCGAAGTGGATGGAGCTTCAGATGGGGCCCTATAAGGCGTTCTTTCTACAAATGTAACCAAACCTTATCTCCCACCTGAAACTTGTGCGATACCCAGTGTTGATCATGGTGCTGCTTGTACTTAGCATTGACTTTCTACAAAATTTCATTGACATGTTGGCAGATGTGTTGAATCCTATCAATGAATCTAGTGTCTTTTTTAGCCTCAGTCTCAGCATGGGAAGATTATGTCTATGTGGTTGCAAGAGGTAGTGCAACATTAATGGGACCCAAGGGTTGGAATCTCAACCCCACCTGAAATGGGCTATGTCTAGTGAAGCTATGGAGAGACATGTTCTAGCTATGTTGAAAATAGGTAATACTCTCATCCCATATATGTGGATGCTTAGAGTTATACATGCACGGGATGTGCACAATCATCTGACTGATGACCTATGTTTGGCCATCAGCTTAAGGGTGGAAGGCAGTGAATTTAGTGATATTGGTGTCCAACAGTGACCAGAGACTCGACCAAAATGTGTTGAGGAACCTTTTGTCCTGATCAGATATGATGGTCTGTGGTATCCAAAAATGGACCCATACTCATTCAAAGAAGAGCTTGGTAGTATTTTTTGTTGTGAATCTCTTCTTGCAAGCTGGGAGAATGGGCACATTCGAAAACCAATCAACCACCACAAATACGCAAGCATTGCCTTGCTTGGTGGATGGAAGGCTAGACAAGTATTCCATCGAGATGGATTCCCAAGGCCTCTCAAGAGTAGGAAGAGGGGCGTATAAGCTTTGATGTTTGATTGTTGGTTTGGAAATGGCACAAGTAGTGAAAGTTGTGATATACTTGTTGATGTCTTATCGAAGTTTTGGCCAATAAAAATGTTTCTATAGAATGGTCGTAGTTTTATCCATGCCAAAATTTCCTTCCATCCGACTATAGTGAACCTCCCAAATCATCTTTTCACGCTCTCTTGCAGGAACACGGAGGTGGACCAGATGGTATAATAGTCCATCCTGAATGTAAAAATTGGTGACATTTGCGCCTGTACCAAAGATTTGATAGGTGGTGGCGAATTCAAAATCTCATTGATAAAGTTGGGGGCACTCAGAGGCCTCATGCCCACAGGAATGGATCACGGTGGTGAGTGCAACCAAGGGAGGTCGACTGAGGTAGTTAATGACACAATTTGTTCTCCCTGTCTTATACTTGATGTTGATATGGAACTGTTGCAGGCATGTGGACCACTTTTGATGGAATTCATTCTGCAACTTCCCCTGTGTCTGTATGAACTACAGAGGCTTGTGATCAGTGTGGATGATTGTATCCTTTCCTAGAATGTAATGTTTCCATTAACGATAGGATTTCACAATGGAATACATTTCCTTGTCATAGGTGGGGTATTTCCAGATGGTGTCTGAGAGTGTCTCACTATGGTATGCTATTGGATGACCGTGTTGAGTGAGAATTGCACCTACAGCATAGTCGGATGCATCAGTCTCAATCTCGAATGGTTGTTGTAGATTGGGTAAGGAGAGTAATGGAGCTGAGCATAAGCGATGCTTTATATCATCAAATGATCGTTGTTGTGCCTTCCACTATGTGAAATTTTCCTTGCCATCGCCCTTGGTCACTTGGTTGAGGGCCCATGCAATATGGGAGAATCCCAACACAAACTATCGGTAGAAGTTGGAAAGTCCCAAGAAGCTCTGAAGCTCCGTTAATGTGGTCGGGGTTGGCTAGTCACGGATGACTTGGATCTTAGTTAGATCCACATGTACCCCATGCTCATCAACAATGTATCCCAAGTATTGGACCTTGCTCATGCCAAAGGATAATATATCTTGTGTTGTCACAAAGTGCTCAAAACCTGTTGAATATGTTTCATGTGCTCCTCTCGTTATGTTGAATATTAGGATGTCATCTAGATATACGACCACAAAAGAGTTGGTGAAGGGTCTCAATATATCATCCATCAACCTCATGAAATTTATTGGTGCAATTGTTAATCCAAAGGGCATGACTAGCCATTCAAAGAGACCTTCTTTAGATTTTAAAGTTGTCTTCCATACATTAGTCGGTTCGATGGGAACTTGGTGGTAGCCAGACTTTAGGTCAATATTGTTGAAGAACTTTTCCCACTTGAGTTGGTCCAAAAGTTCATCAATTCGGGGAATTGGGTATCGGTTCCTGACTGTGATTTTGTTTAATGCTCTATAATCAATGCAAAGCCGCCAAGTCCCATATTTCTTCTGCACCAGTACAATTGGGCTTCCAAAAGGGGATAAGTTGGTTCTGATGTGCCCCTTTTGAAGCAGCTCTTGGATCTGATGTTTGATTTTGTCATTTTCCATCAGCGAGAAACGATAGACTGGTCCATTAGGTAGAGGTGCATCATGGTTTAGATCAATTGGATGCTTGACTTGGCAGTGCGACAGTACCCCAGTGGGTGAGGAGAAGATGTCTTTGTATTCTTCCACGATTATGTCCACTTGCTTCTACTGCAAAGAGAGGCTCTATGTATAGGTCACGGATGTGGCGGCTACCTTCTGCTTACTGTGAGCATGAATCACAAATAAGACTAACTTCTCGGTCTGTGAAATGACCTTACTGTATTTCTTAGAAGAGATTAAAGAAATAGCAGTAGGAGATGGTATGTTGGCAAATATTTAACAGACAACGAATGCTTGTCATTGATGGCA
Organism: Picea sitchensis; assembly: GCA_010110895.2. Taxonomy (NCBI): domain Eukaryota; kingdom Viridiplantae; phylum Streptophyta; class Pinopsida; order Pinales; family Pinaceae; genus Picea; species Picea sitchensis. The sequence goes on along the minus strand of SNQJ01S0032514.1, from coordinate 106 downwards.
AGTACAACAATGAAGATGGCATGAGTACAGAAATTTTGTAACAGACAGGCAAACAAAATATAAGTTCAGGAAGATTGAATGATCGAAGGCAACGCAACTTTACGGG
>SNQJ01S0032513.1:58530-78864 GCA_010110895.2 Picea sitchensis | reverse complement strand
CCATCGTGAGGGAAAGATATCACACGAAAAAGAGTAGACACAATATCTTTCATGGCATAGACATAATCTCGCCCAAGGAGTAAAGAAAAATCCAAGGGGTATTGGACTACCATGACATCAATGAAGATAGTTTTCCCTCCCAAAGTTACAGGAAACTGAGGAAGGGTCCCTAAAGGTTGACTAGTTCTTCTGTTAAAAGCTAACAGATTCTTCGTAACCGGCGCAATTGGAGGACAACCCAATGCTTTCCAAGCAATAGAGGACAAAATACTAACATATGAACCTTCATCTATCAACATTTTGGTAACGTCCCGACCACAAACCTGTACTGTAATCTAGAAAGGAATGTAAGAGGGAAGACGAGGTCCATTTAGTACATCCCAATCAAAATGGATGGCCTCATTACTTGGAGGGGGTTCCACGGGAGAAGGAGGAATACCCCTTGATACGGCAATGTCTGTATCAACAAGAAAAACCTGGGCAGTATCGGGTTTACTCTCTAGCGGGAGAGTAGGATCGAACGATGGAGAGATCAGATCGACCACTTGGGTTTCATTCCCCAAGGGGAGAATGGGGTCGACAGGTGGAAACGAATCGACTGCTTGGGTTTCACACTCTAACGGGAGAGTGGGGTTGACCGAGGATGGAATCAGATCAACTAATTGCTCTGCTGGTTCATCCAAAGATGTGACCAGATTGACAACATGATCAACTGGATTGACCAGTGAAGGGACCGGAGTGATCATTCCATCAAATACAGGTGGGTTGAGAGAAAGCTTGCGATAAGCAGCTGGAAGTTGAGGCTGTGAAATAGTCATGTCTTCCAGTAATTTTGAGGCTTCATCCATATGAGGACAAAGGTGAGTGAGATGACTCCCTTTCCATAACATACACGGGAACTTGACTCTACTTTTCTTCTTCCCAACTATATCGTGACTAGTCAACGGGAAGTCATCAGCATGTTGTTCAGAGGCTGACGACATGGGTTGGCAAGGATGTGTAGACCATACTTCTATAACCTTGGGTAGACCAGGGCAATCCTTAAGAGGATGGCTACGCTTACAAAGCCTACAAGGGTACTTGGGCTTACGGGTTGTTTGGGTGATCTTGACATCATCAACACTCCCAATACGAGTAACAGTAACTGGTTGTTTTCCAACATGTTTCACAGTGGTTGGAGGTATGGATCCTTGCTTAATTTTCTTCTTCCTATTCTTCCTTTTCTTCTTCTTTTTATTCACTGGGTTACCAGCTTCAGAAATTTCACCTGACGGAGAAGATGAAACCGAAGGTGAACTTGCAAGCGAAGAAGGCAAAGAAGACCTTACTGATGAAGATGATGAAGGATCAACATGAGGTTGATGTTCGTGGGGGGAAGTGCTTAAGACCGAAGCACTTACTGCATTCAGGATTACCTGAGTGGAAAACAACCACACCGGTAATCCAATTGTGAGACCTGGAAGGCTCAAAGTAGTGATGTGAGGAGGACCAATGTTTCCGTAAGAAGGAAAAACAAAAGGTTCCCCTGAATGTGAGGAGGACCAATGTTCGTAAGAAGGAAAACAAAAGGTTCCACTGGAAAATGGGTTCCCTCATTGATCATTCCAGGAAATGACGCCATAAAAAAAAAAAAAAAAAAAAAAAAAAAAAAAAAAAAAAAAAAAAAAAAAAAAAAAAAAAAAAAAAAAAAAAAGCAAACAAACAAAACCTTCTCATATCGAACGCATCTAGTTGGTGATGAAATCCAACGTCATGAACAAAGTAAGAAGGGGCTGAGATAGAGAGGGTGGAAAGTTACGCTGACGACCGCTTAACGGACTTACACCCTACTGCAAGCTCCCACACATAATCGCGGTATACCCTCCAAGGAGCCCGAAAGAGTTTGGCTAACGCCGACCTAAAATTACGCGAAGACTTGCCCTCCACAATACCTCGCGAAGAACTCTGAAAGAGTATAATAATAAGGTTACCACCAACAATAAATCCTGGGGGAACAACCGACAGTCCGATCCACACGCAAGGGCGGTTCTAGCCGGAAATCAACTTGAAAGGCTTCCACCATCATTGTGGGTATACCTCCAAGGAGCCCGAGTGATCCCCGTAATACGTAAAATCTCTACACTACGACCAACAAAGAACAGTGAGTAACTCGCCAACATCAATGCGACCCAAGGCTTGGACCCTCGCGGTGAGAAGGGCTTCCCGTGACAAAATGTAGTAAGTGGATTTAACTCCTGCATCACAAGATAATTATGTTTGTTTCCGTACTTTGTAAAGTTATCTTTCACACCTATTCCAAAGCCCTACAACTAATCTAATGTAGGTTTGTTACTTAAAAGATAAAAATGTCTAATCATTTTTATGCTTTATTTTATGGTCGTTACTCAAAAGGAAGATGGCGCGGACAATATGGTGTTTTGACCCACTCCAAAAATTATGCAAATATATGAAGATGCAATTGTTTCATTTCGATGAAAGCTATGCTACGCAGAAGGAGAAAACATTTATCATTCCCATATGCACATGTCCCAAAGTCTATTAAACCTATCAATATCAATCATGCAATTTCGCTACTTCAAATGCAAGGATGCCCCAATCTAATATAGCAAGAAATTAAATCTTTGTTTCAAAAATTTCACTAAAAGCAATAATGAACTTTCTTAAACAAAGAAACCTGAAACTAAAAGTTTTCTTTTAAAAGCGAACTATTCTTTAAGAAATCTGATCTTTCCCTAATAATTCTAAAGAAAACACACACTTTGTAATTGAAAAAGACACTCAAAGCAAGAGACTAATCCTTCAAACCAAACAAAACAAAGTGGTTAAAAGCACCTAAAGAATGCTCGCGATCAGAAACATCAATAGAGGCTCCAAAGTTCAATCCGCTTGTTCAAAGAAAACTGGGTAATGTACATTCTAATCCAAAATTTTCACAAGTGAGTTCGTAAGCTAGCAGTTGGGGACATGCCAAGCAGAATCAAGGATCACAGTCGGACATAGGTTGGATCATGAGGTGTTCGCGACTGACCTAACACTAGGTGTGAACTCGCGATTCTTGGCAGGCTACTAATGAGTGCAAGGCGAGAATGGTTGTAAACAAGAAAAATTTGAAAAAGAACAAAACATTTTAGTGAACTTTCAAATCCAGAGTCTTGATGGATCTCCCATAGACTCAGAGACCGGAAAACAAGAAATCAAAGCAAGGGAAACTAGATTCTAACTAGAAACAATCTTGATCCCCAAAGGAGTCACCACCTTTGTTTCGTGATTAATCCGTAAGTGTGGACAAAAACCGATCTCCCTAGATCCACCGATCTAGAACAAGCAGATAGAATAATACTCTTTCCCCTAGATCTAGACTATTGAATGAACTACAAGGCGGTCACACATACCCATGAACACTTTCTTGAGTCTCCTCGTTGTTCCAAGCTTCTCGGCCCGCTAACTCTCTTTGTGCCGCTCGTATCTAGTCAGCATAAAACCAATCAAGTGAAGACAAATCAATATATTCAATAGCCAATCTATACATGTGATCAAGGAGTTAAGTGTAATAAAGTAACATTAGCTTTATGGGAAAGAATCATACTACTGTATCATAATAAATGTGAAAAGAGATTGCCAACCATTGCCTTGATGTCGTAAGGTCCCTTCCAACCCGTCCTTCATTCCCCACACACTTTGCTCCAAGGACTCGAGACCATAGATCTGATAGTTACCACAATCTATCTGGACAAAGCAAACTTCAAAGTCACTCTAACCAAGCCAAAGCTAACAAGCTCAAGAACCAACAAAGCTAACCCAAGTCTAACCAACAAAGCTAATCCAGCTAACTTTCTTCATGAGAACTCTTCTCATTTTATAAGTTGAAGAAGATACAGAGGGAGGTTAGGATGATCCCACTAAATCAAGGAAGAGAGTAAGATCCAAACCATTCTGGTGTTACTCACCATAGACCTTCTCTCTAGATTCACGGTACGCTCATTTTTCCCACGGCCGAATTCTCAAGCACTTAGCTATAGAGCAACCTCAACACCTCAAGCACTCCCAAGAGTGCTGCAACTCATGAATGGGTCATTCTCACACCCTCGGCTATAAGCAACCTACTTAACTTCCCTTTTGTAAGGTTTTTACATAGGAAAAAACAATTTTCTCAGAGAAGTTCTTCTCCCTTCTCTCTCTTTAGGAACTCTGTGCCACCACTTTCCTCCCAAGGCAACAGATAGGTTTACATCATTAATCCATCACAGTGGATGACGAAAAATAATGTGTAATGTGGAAATAAATATTCCTTTTTCCTCGGACAGTGCCCTGTAAACCTAAGAAGAAGGACATTTCTCCCAACATAGACATTTAAAACTATTCTTGCATTTCAGTTGAAAATTTTCTTCTTAGTATTGTAAGATTACTTCCAAATATTATATCATCGACATATAATACCATAACAATCATAATTTTATCTTCAATTTTGATATATATATAAGTTGTTTCTGTGAGCCCTCTCTATATCCTTGTTTTTTTAGGTACTGATCTAACCTTGAAAATCATGCTCTTGGGGATTTCTTAAGACCATATAAATATTTCCTTAGATTGCACACACAATATTGATTTTATGTTAGCATTAATCCTTCTGGTTGTTCAACATCGACTTCTTCTTCTAGAGCTCCATTCATACTCCTTACTTTGACATCTATCTGATAGATTTTGAAATTTTGAAGCATGCAAATTCTAAGAACATTCTGATGAATTCTAGTCTTGCTACTGGAGTAAACGATCTTCAAAATCAATACCTTCTCCATGAGAATATCCTTTTAAAACTAATATGGATTTGTTCTTTATAATATCCCCATTTTCATTTAGTTTGTTCTTGAAGATCCACTTAGTTCCTACCACATTATTTTCATTAGGTCTTGGAACCAATTCCCAAGTCCTCTCTATCCGGTCAAGTTCTTCATTCATTTATTTTGTCCATTTTTTTTTCTTTATGTTGTATTATTTAAATTATTTAGGTTCTATCATAGAAAATATTGCATTTTTCTCAGTCAAATGCGAAGTTTCCTCTTTCTTGTTTCCACTCTTGCATTTCTATCTCCAATGACCTCACTCTCAAGATGGTTCTTTTTAACTCTTTTCGATGGATCTTTTGGCAAGGGAATTTCTTCATTTTCTTCTTTCATCAGTATATGGTTCATTTCTTTGTGTTTCATTATCATCATCAATCTTGCTGAGATTATACATCATCATCTTCTTGTTGAGATTATATATCATCATCTTCTTGTTGAGATTCTTTATCAATTTTTGATATGTCTTGGGATATGCTCTTCTTTATTTTTAGATAATTTATCTTTACATTGGCACTTTCCACTATATTTAGTCATTTAATATTATAACATATGTATTCTTTCTTATTAGGTGAATAACCTAAAAATATTCCTTCATTAGATCTTGGATCAAACTTTCCTAAATTATCTTCATCATTCTTAATGTAACATTTGCTTCCAAAAATTCTAAAGTGTTTAACAGATGATGTTCTACCAAACCATAGTTCATAAGGAGTTTTGTCATGGTTGGGTCTCAACTGAGCTCGATTAAGTATGTGGACTGTTTTGTAGATTTCATCTCTCTAGAATTTTTCTCGAAGCATGGCTTCATTTAACATGGTTCTTGCAACTTCTTGAACTGTTTTGTTTTTCCTTTCCACAACTCCATTCTGTTGAGGAGTCCTGGGAGCTGCAAACTATCTTTTGATGCCATTATTTTCAAAGGATTGAATGAACTCTTTAGAGGTGAATTCTCTTCCATTGTTTGATCTCGAACATTTAATTTTTAGATCTGTTTCATTCTCTACAAGGACTTTGTTTGTTTTAAACTTCTCAAAGGCTTCTGATTTTTCTTTTAGAAGGTATACCCATGTCATTCTTGTGTAATCATCAATGATCAACATAAGGCAATGTTAGCCATAAATAATTTTAGTTCTGGTAGGTCCACATAGATCTATGTGAATAAGTTCTAATGGTTTTGTTGTGTAATGCTCTTTTGTTTTGAAACTAACTCTTGTTTGCTTCGCTATTTGATATTGTTTAGACATAGAATCTAAAGGCTTAATAACTTTTGGCAAATCCCGTACCGCCTCTTTCTTGTTGGCTTTGATTAAGTTTTTAAAGATTAAATGTTACAACCTTCTATGCCATAGCCAAATTTCATATTCTTGACTTAAACAACATTTTTCTCCTTCGTCTACATCAAGAATGTACACATTTCTAGATGTTCTTGGTGCAACTGCTACTAGATTTCCAGTATCCTTTTTTTTATCTCACATTTATGGGAATCAAAGGTAAAAATGTGACCCTGATCACGTGTCTGTCTTACACTTAGGATATTAGGCTTGACATTTTCTTCCAGAAGCACATCTTCTTCTTTGGTCTTGTTATTCCCTAAATTGACAGTGTCTTTTCCCAGTATTTTGGCTGGCATATTATCTCCAAAGGTTACTTTTCCTTTTCATTTCTTTTTTAACTTGAGAAATTTTCTTTGATCTCTATTCATGTGTTTGGAACATCCATTTTCTATATACCACTTACATCCTTGGTTTCTCGCATATAGGTATACATTGCACTATGTTTTCTTTATTTGATTTTTCTTCCATACTTTTTTATTGTTGGGAATATTTATCCTTTTTCCATATTTTGACAATATACATTCACTAGCTTCATCACCATAGTTGTTGCATTTGTAAAATTCAACATTGTAGTCTTGTAAGGGAGAGAAGGAGTTATAATTTATTCTTTCTGCATTATTTTCATATCTTTGAACATTTCTTGGATTGTACTTCCTACAAGATTTACAGTGTATTCCTTTATGTCCAAAATTGTTGCAAGAATATAAATAACCAATGAAGATATGTTGATTTCTATTAGAGGGATTCCTTTTGATGATTTTATTCTTCTCGTCATCTTTTTCTTTAGTAGGAAGTGCATATTTCTATTTATTTGGGATAGTTTTCAATGGTATTGTTCTTGTCTTATTTTCTTTTATTCTTATGGAGTTCTTAAGAACATCTGCATAGCTAATTTTGTCATTCTCTTGTTCTGTAGAGGGATCATATCCTAGTTATTTTTTATCATTTGATGATCTCTGCCTGCTAAGAATGTTGTTTAGGGTTTTTGATTTTTTTTTTCAAACTTAGATTGGATATCTTCTTTTTCCAGTTTCCCTTTTAGTTGAACTATTTCATCCTCCATTACCTTACATATTTGTTGTTTTTCATTGAGTTCTTTATTCCAAAATTGTTCTTTTATTTTAGTTTCTTGGAGTTGAGTTTTTAACTTAATAATCAATTTTTCTGACTCACTAATGGTTTTGGAAACCTCATTTTCTCTTGATTTAGTATCTTCTTCAATCTCTATAAGTTGTTCCCTTAGTAACTTGTTTTTATTTTTAGATTTTCTTAGTTCTTCAATTGCACATATGAATTTTTCCTGGAGGTTCACTTCTTCTTCATCTTCTGAATGATTACCATCTTGAGTTTTCATTCCCATAAATATAATCTCTTTATCCTCTTCTTCACTTTCTTTGGATGATCTATTGTCTTCTTGGGTAATTAAAGTTTTCTTCTTGTTGTAGAACTTCCTTTTATATTTGGTTTTGATTTTCTTCTTATCTTTGAAGGTTCTTTCATCATCACTTTCTTCCTCCTTAGGATAGGGGAATTTATTGGCAAAGTGTCCAATTTTTCCATAGTTGAAACATATTAGAGGAATCTTTCCTTTGTATTTCCTAGTCCCTTTCTTGAGTTTCTTCATCAGATATATCTTATAACTCTTCATTGGTATTTTTCTCCTGCTTCATATTTGTTTTAGATGCCTTAAAGATTGTTTCTCCTTTTGATGGTTTTTCATTCCCTGTTCTCATCTCATATTCTGTAAGAATTACAAGGAGATGATATACTCTGAGTTTGTCAAGTTCTAGTCTATCATCAGTTGTGGAAATCTTAGCATCATATCTTATAGGTAATGACCTTAAGATATTTTGTACAATAGGTTTATCAATAATTTCTTCTCTTGTTGCTCTTATTGAGTTAACTACCTCATCTACCCTATGAGGGTATTCAACAATTTTCTCTTCTTCTTTCATCCTCAAATTTTCAATCTGAGCTCTGTAGGTTTGTAGTTTGGCTTCCTTGACTTTTCTATATACTTCATATAAAACCTCTAGTTTGTCCCATATATCCTTAGTTGAATTACAATACATTACCTTCACAAATATATGATTTTTTAATCCTCCTAAAATGGAATTGACTTCTCTTGAGTTGTCATTAAAAATCTTCTTTCCTACAGTATCTGTGGGTGGAGTAGATGGTGCAGTGTAACCATATACAACAGATTGCCAAACATCAAAACCAAGAGCCAACATATAGATTTTCATTCTTATTTTCCAGAGAGCATAWCCACCTTTTTTAAACAATGGTGMTTTGTTGGAAGACATTCCTTCTTATTGATCCATTTCTTTTARGATCTATCTTCCAGTTATTAGAATGCGTTGAAGGTACTTTATCTGATACCATTTGTTGGAATACTCAGAGGGGAGGTGAATCAATATTACRTTTTTAAACAATAATTAATTACTTTTTTATTTTATTAATCATCACAATATATCATCAATGGACTTGTATTYAAAATAAATTATGTAAATATAATTAACAAGAGTTACAAAGTTTTATAAAGAGTAGTATGAGATTGTTAAGGACATCAATCTTATTTAGAGYACCAACTCTTGGGGACACKTATCCCCTTCTTCATGGAACCAACCCTAGGAAGCACCAACTCCCTTGTTTTAGGGCACCAACCCTAGCACACACCAACTCCCTTATCATTAGGGAATCAACCCTAGGAAGCACCAACTGCCTTGTTTTTAGGGCCCCAACCCTAGGAAGTACCAACTCCCTTGTTTTTTACACTTTACTTAGTAAAGGATATGAATCCTTCCTTCCTCCTCTCTTCCACCCTCACTTCATAAGTATCATCAATTTTTCTTCTTGGCATTTGCTTTTTCTTTTGATCTTCTGATATGGACATCATATACACTTTCTTCTCACCATTATTTCTTGTTTATATAGTCTTCTAACTGGTATGAATTTGAACCATTGTGTATTTTGACAATGAACCATTGTACCCTTTAATTTAAATGATAATATTAAACTTTAAATAATATTATTTTTCCTTTTTATTCTTTATTCATAATTCTCATGTTTTAACTCTTCTTTAAACATGACTATGTATCGGTTCATTAGTCTACATATCTCAAATTGTTGTGAATTCGAGTATTAATCAATAGGCTCTCCCTTAAAACAGAAAATTGTGTGAATGGAAGCTCGAGCCCGCGAGATTATCCATTCCAAACATTGTTCTCTTAGCACTTTCTTCTTCCTCCTCTATTATTCTACATGGAAATGTATTCAAACGTCTGAGGGATTATTTACGTCTAGCCCCTTTAGCTTCTTTACCTTATCATGTGACCAGTGTTGGAACCAGGTTCTCTAGTACTTCATCCTTTGGGACTTCTAACCTTTGCAGTTATTCAATCCTCTTGGAGTACATTTCGTCGAAGTGTGTATAATATATTCACTAGTATGTCAGACGATCATTATTTAATCTTTCGTTGGATGGATGATCCTTGATTATCCAGAGGATTCAAAAAAATAGATGGTCAGAACTTAATTTGCATTTAAGTGGACGGTTCTCATTCACTTCAGGACTTCAGCGTTTTGGGACTCTGACCTTTGTAGTCTTCCAAATATTCCAGAGAAAATTTCGTTGAAGGGTGTATCAACACTCCCTGCTTCATAACCTTCAAATTTCTAAGATCTAGGAACATACCTCAACCATATGCAATAATATAGACAAGCCAAAACATCATAACCTTACACCTCAGCAGAGTGGTGACACTAGTGAGAATTCACACGTGTTAGCACCTAGAGATGATGAGCTTCCTATGGGGGCTGTGACACATCTGACACCTGTTCAGAGACCCATGATAGCCACATCACATGAGAAGATTAGTGGCATGTCAGGTATGTTGGATGAGCCTAGTGTGAGGGATGAACACCATGGAGAGATAGAACCATAGATCCAGGAGGAGGTACAAGACATACAGGTAATTGACCTCACACATACAGGTCAGCCAGAGGAGATGGAGTCACAACTATTGGAGACTCCATTGGTTGAGCAGATTGCAGAGGCTGACAGGTGGATAGAGCACTTACTTCCAGGATCACATTGCATGGATGAGGATACATTCTTTAGTAATGAGGATGACCATAGCATGAGTCTGGATACATCTATATGGGATCCAGGTGCAGATGATAATAGCAGGTTGAGTGCATGAAATGATACAACTGATCACACTGGATATAGTACGATTCAGAGGGAGCTAGTAGTTGAGGATGATGTGCAGTTATGTGTGGACAGACCCAGTAGCACAGTAGGAAGTGGACAGTTTAGCATGTCATCATTCATTCATGTATGATCTTATTTTGATTTCTGGCTTCTAGCTAGTGAGCTCAACATTGGGGGTTTTGAGGGTTTTGACTTAACAAACCCTAGAGGATGATTCAGTGGTGAAATATTCCACCTAGCTTGTCCCAAGCTTGGTCTCAAAGATGCAATACTCTCCCACACCATTCTAGTCAGATCTACATCAGTGCAAGAGGTTTGATACAACCACAGGCACAGGAAGAGGAGGAGGGCACACCATTGGGGGTTTCCAGCAAAGGGAGCGCACCATCCTTGGAGAGAGATTCGTTGTAGGAGATTGGCAAGGCCGTTGAGGATTCTATCACTTGGGTTTTCATTACAGGGCCTTGGACATAAGATCTAGTGATTTCTGAGATATTTTTATGGCTCATATTATTTCTTGAGCAGTGGGGCGAATTGAAGAGAAGGAGGGCATTTTTGAGATCCAGATCTAGTCCGTTTGGAGGGGTTACACTACAGATTTGACCTTGAGACTTCACCTAGTGACTTGCAGTGTATAGATCTATATTTCTAGAGAGTTTCAGAGCATTTGGATGCCTCCTTTAGTAGGGCCAAATTATCTAGGGCTTCAGTCATCCAGTGGGGCGCACCATTCAGTGGGGGATTTCATATCTATAGAGATTGAGAGGGATCTTGGAGATTCGGGCACCTGGGTTGTTCTTACCATCACCTGATCTATCAGTTGGCATATCTCTTAGGGTGATTGGACACTTTTGGAAGCAAGGTCGAGTTATTGAGGGTTTCATCCTTCTATTGGAGCGTGGCATTCTTCAACTGGAGAGTTTGGCATTCAGATATGCTTGTATTGATCTTCATTTCTTATTCAGCCTTTGGAGGCATATTTTGTATTAGCGGGAGCATTTTGTAGCAGCTCTTATCTATTTTCTATCTTCTTGGCCATCTGTTGAGCATTCCAGATCAGCGTCTTCATTGTAGCAGGTTTCTCTATTTTATGAATAAATAAGAATTGAGATGTTTTGGCTTGTCTATCTTATTGCATATGGTTGAGGTATGTTCCATGGTTATCTCTTTCTGTTATTTGCTGCATACACACATATAAACACATCTAAAAAGTAAATCAACAAAGTGTTTGATGAAATACCTCACTCAAAAAAGTTTTAAAAAGACACCAAAATAGTGATGATCCTTGCATAATGGCTTGGGATCATTACACTTAGTTTACATCCAGTGACCATGGGAGTACTTACTGGTTTATTGTCTTCCATTTGGAATGTCTTCAACATTTCTTTGATATATTTGGTTTGGGAAATAAATATTCCTTTTTCTGAATGAGTGACTTGTAAACCTAAGAAGAAGGATAGTTCTCCCATCATATACATTTCAAACTCTTCTTTCATTTTAGTTGCAAATTTTCTTCTCATTATAGTAAGATTACTCCCAAATATGATATCATCGACATATACTACCACAAAAATCATATTTTGATCTTCAATTTTGATATACAAGTTGTTGTCAGTAGCCCCTCTCTTATATCCTTGTTTTTTTAGGTACTGATATGACCTTGAAAAGCATGCTCTTGGGGCTTTATTAAGACCATATAAAGATTTCCTTATCTTGCACACATAGTCTTGATTTTCTTTTAGCTTTAATAATTTTGGTTGTTCAACATAGACTTCTTCTTCTGGAGTTCCATTTAGAAATGTTGACTTGACATCCATATGATAAATCTTGAAATTATTGAAGCATGCAAATGCCTGGAACATTCTAGTGACTTCTATTCTTACTACTGGAGAAAACGTTTCTTGAAAATCAATACCTTCTACTTGAGCACAGACTTTGAAAACTAATATGGATTTGTTCTTTATAATATCCCCATTTCATTTATTTTTTTCTTGAAGATCCACTTAGTTCCTACCACATTCTTGTCCTTAGGTCTTGGAGCTAATTCCCAAGTCTGGTTCCTCTCTATTTGGTCAAGTTCTTCATTCATTTCTTTTGTCCAATTTTTACTTTTACTGGATTCTTTAAATGATATAGGTTTTATCATAGACAACATTGCATGTTATGAGTCAAATGGGAGTTTCCTTCTTGTTTCTACTCCTGCATTTTTATCTCCAGTGATCTGACTCTCGAGATGATTATTTTGAACTATTTTCAATGGAGATTTTGGAAAGGGGGTTTCTTCATTGTCTTGTTCATTGGTAGATGATTCATTTTATTGTGTTTGATTATCATCATATTCTTCCTGAGATTCTTTATCAATTTTTGATATGTCTTGGGATATGCTCTTCTTTAGTTTTAGATCATCTATCTTTACATTGGCACTTTCCACTATCTTCAATAGTCTAAGATTATAACATCTATATACTTTATTATTAGGTGAATAACCTAAAAATATGTCTTCATCAGATTTTGGATCAAACTTTCCTAAATTATCTTCATCATTCTTAATGTAAAATTTACTTCCAAAAATTGTAAAGTGTTTAACATATGATCTTCTTCCAAACCATAGTTCATACGGACTTTTGTCATGGTTGGGTATAAACTAAGATCGATTAAGTATGTTCATTGTTGTGGATATTGCATCTCTCCAGAATTTATCTGGAAGCATGGATTCATTTAACATGGTTCTTGCAACTTCTTGAACTGTTATGTTTTTCTTTTCCACCACTCCATTCTGTTGAGGATTCCTGGGAGCTGAAAATTGTCTTTTGATACCATAATTTTCAAAGAATTGAATGAACTCTTTAGTAGTGAATTCTCCTCCATTGTTTGATCTCAAACATTTGATTTTGAGATCTTTTTCATACTCTACGAGGAATTTGTATGTTTTAAAATTCTCAAAGGGTTCTGATTTTTCTTGTAGAAAGTATACCCAGGTCATTCTTGTGTAATCATCAATGATCAACATAAAATAATTTTCACCATAAATACTTTTAGTTTTTGTAGGTCCACATAGATTTGCGTGAATAAGTTCTAATGGTTTTTTTGTGGAATGCTCTTTTTTCTTGAAACTAAATCTTGTTTGCTTCCCTATTTGATGATGTTTATAAACAAAATCTGAAGGCCTAATATATTTTGGCAGATCCCTTACCACCTCCTGCTTGTTGGATTTTATTAAGTTGTCAAAGATTAAATGTTCCAACCTTCTATTCCATATCCAACTTTCATCTTCTTCACTTAAACAATATTTTTCTCCTTCATCTACATTAAGGATTTACACACTGCTAGATGTTCTTGGTGCAACTGCTACTAACTTTCCAGTATACTTATTTCTGATCTCACATTTCTGAGAATCAAAGGTAAGTATGTGACCCTGATCACATGTTTGACTTACACTTAGGATATTAGGCTTGATATTTTCTTCCAGAAGTACATCTCTTGATTTGGTCTTGTTATTCCCTAATCTGATAGTGTCTTTTCCCAGTATTTTGGCTTACATATTATCTCTAAAGGTTACTTTTATTTTTCCTTTATTTTTAACTTGAGAAATTTGATTTAATTTCCAGACATGTGTTTTGAACATCCACTGTCTATATACCACTGACATCCTTGGTTTCTCACATATATGGCTACATTACACTCTATTTTATTTATTTTCTTTTTCTTCCATACTTTTTGATTGTTGGGAATATTTATCCTTTGTCATATTTTGAAAATATACATTCACTAGCTTCATCACCATAGTTGTTGCATTTTTAGCATTCAACGTTGTAGTCTTTCAAGGAAGAGAAGGAGTTATAATTTTTTCTTTCTTCATTATTTTCATATCTTTGAACATTTCTTGGATTGTACTTCCTATAAGATTTACAGTGTATTTCTTTATGTCCAAAATTTTTGTAGGAATAACAATAACCAATGAAGATATATTGATTTCTATTAGAGGGATTCCTTCTGATGATTTTATTCTTCTCATCATAATTTTGTTTAGTAGGAAGTGTAGATTTCTGTTTATTTGGGATAGTTTTCAATGGTATTGTTCTTGTCTTACTTTATTTTCTTCGTATAGAGTTCTTAAGAACATATACATAGTTGATTCTGTCATTCTCCTGTTTTGTATAGGGATCATATCCTAGTCCTATATTATCAGTTAATGATCTATGACTACTAAGAACATTGTTTAGGATTTTTGATTTGTTTTCAAACTTAGACTGAATATCTTCTTTTTCTAGTTTCCCTTTTAGTTGAACTATTTTATCCTCCAATATCTTATATATTTGTTTTTTTTCATTCAGATATTTATTCAAAATTTCTTCTTTTCTTTTGGTTTCTTGGAGTTGATTTTTTAACTTAATAATCAATTGTTCTGACTCACTAATGGTTTTGGAAACCTCTTATTGTCTTGATTTAGTATCTTCTTCAATCTCTATAAGTTGGCCCCTTAGTAACTTGTTTTTATTTTTAGATTTTCTTAGTTCTTCAATTGCATAGATGAATTCTTCCTCGAGGTTCACTTTTTCTTCATCTTATGAATGATTACCATCTTGAGTTTTCATTCCCATAAATAGAAGATATGGCTCCTCTTCTTTACTTTCTTCATATGACCTACTGTCTTCTTGGGCAAAAAAATTTTTCTTCATCTTGTAGAACTTCCTTTTATATGTGGTTTTTCTTTTCTTCTTATATTTGAAGGTTATTTCATCATCAATTTCCTCCTGCTTAGGATAGGGGAATTTATTGACAAAGTTTCCAACTTTTCCATAGTTGAAACATATTAGAGGAATCTTTCCTTTGTATTTCCCAGTCCCTTTCTTGAGTTTCTTCATGAAGTTGGAAATTTCTTCATCAGATATATTTGATAACTCTTCATTCGTCTTTTTCTCCTGCTTCATATTTGTTTTGTATGCCTTAAAGATTGTTTCTCATTCTAATGGTTTTTCGTTCCCTGTTCTCATCTCATATGTTGTAATAATTCCATGGAGATGATCTACTATGAGCTTGTCAAGTTATGGTCTATCTTCAATTGTGGAAATCTTGGCATCATATCTCATAGGTAACGACCTTAAGATATTTTGTACAATAGGTTTATCAGTAAGTTCTTCTCCTACCGCTCTGATTGAGTTTACTACCTCATCTACCCTATAAGGGTATTCAACAATTTTCTCTTCTTCTTTCATCTTCAAATTTTCAAGCTGACATCTGTAGGTTTGTAGTTTGGCTTCCTTGAATTTGCTATCTCCTTCATATACAACCTCTAGTTTGTCCCAGATATTCTTAGCTAACTTACAATGCATTACCTTCACAAATATAGAATTTGTTAATCCTCCTAAAATGGAATTGACTGTTCTTGAGTTATCATTGCAAATCTTCTTTCCTACAATATCTATGGGTGGAGTAGCTGGTGTAGTGTAACCATCTACAACAGATTGCCAAACATCAAAACCAAGAGCCAACATATAGATTTTCATTCTTATTTTCCAGAGAGCATAACCACCTCTGTTAAACAATGGTGCTTTGTTGGAAGCCATTCCCTCTTGCTAATCCATTTATTTCAAGTTCTACCTTCCAGTTATTAGAATTTGCTGAAGATACTTTCTCTGATACCAATTATTGGAATACTGAGAGGGGGGGTGAATCAATATTACCTTTTTAAACAATAAGTAATTACTTTGTTATTTTATTAATCATCACAATAGATCATCAATGGAATTGTATTTAAAATCAATTATATAAACATAATTAACAAGAATTACAAATATTTATAAAGAGTAGTTTGAGATTGTGAAGGACACAAATCCTCTTTAGAGCACCAACTCTTGGAGACAAAAATCCACTTATTCAAGGAACCAACCCTAGGAAGCACCAACTCCCTTTTTTTATGGCACCAACCCTAGGAAGAACCAAATCCCTTGTATTTAGGGCACCAACTCCCTTGTTTTTCAAGGAACCAACCCTAGGAAGCACCAAATCCCTTGTTTTTTACACTTTAATTAGTAAAGGATATGAATCCTTCCTTTCTCCTCCCTTCCACCCTCACTACATAAGTATCATCATCTTTTCTTCTTGGAATCTACTTCTACTTTTGATCTTATGATCTGGATTTCAGAGACACTTTCTTCTCACCATTCTTTCTTGTTTATATAGTCTTCCATCTGTTGTGAATTTGAACCATTGCATATTTTGACAATGAACCATTGTACCCTTTCATTTAAATGATAATATTAAACTTTAAATAATATTATTTTTCCTTTTAATTCTTTATTCATAATGCTTATGTTTTAACTCTTCTTTAATCATGATTGTGTATCAGTTCATTAGTATGCATATCTCAAATTGTTGTGAATTCGAGTCTTAATCAATAGGCACTCCCTTCAAACCAAAATTCATTTGAACGTGAGCTTGAAACCACGAGATTATCCATTCCAAGAATTATTATGTTAGCACTTTCTTGTTCCACCCCTATTATTCTACATGGCACCGTATTCAAACATCTGAGGGATTACTTACTTCTACCCCTTTAGCTTATTTACCTTATCACATGATTGATGTTGGAACTAGGTTCTCTGGTACTTCTTCCTTTGGGACTTTCGGCCTTTGCAGTTATTCAATCCTCCCGGAGTATATTTCATCGAAGTGTGTATACTATATTCACTAATAGATCAGGCATTCAATATTTAATCTTCTATTTAATGGACGATCCTGGCTTATCCATAGTCATCAAATAAATCAATGATCACGACTTAATTTGAAGTTGAGTGGACAGTTCTTGTTCACTTCGGGACTTCAACGTTTCGGAACTCTGACCTTTGCAGTCTTGCAACGCTTTCGGAGAAAATTCCTTCAAAGGGTGTATCAACACTCCCTTCTTGATAACCTTCACATGTCCAGTAGCTAGGACCATAGACTTAGTCACAAAGGAGCTCCCACTCTCCGGGTATTCATCTATTTGTGACTCTGATATTCTGGGCTACTTGAACTCTGAAGTAGTTCAATCCCTCCAGAGTGTTTACCTACCAAATAAGTCATAACCATGTGGTGACTGCTTGCTGTCAGTTTTTAGTACACCTTATGTTATCCTTCCATTGTACTTGATCAAACGATCGAAATATATTCTGGTGGATCTTATATCAATGACTAACATCAATTCATGATTGTGTCCTTCAGTGCTTTGTGTAAAATTACATGTTTCAGAATTATTTTCATTGGAGTGGTTAGCTCCATATTTGACCACGTTCTTTCCTTTAGTGTGATATGACGGTTCAACATTTCCATTCCAAATCAATGGTCAATGCTTAAATCTAGATCAAATCTTTATACAACGGCTAGGAAACCATCCAAAGATCATTCCTAATTGACAATCAGTGTTATTTCGTGGATCCTTACTTGTTTTGAGTAATCTCCAAAGTGGCTAAGATCCTGAGTACCGAAGATTTTCATCTCCTTCTTGATCTAATGACTGAGAACTGAACCAAATTTTCTCCACGAGATCTGACGTTCGACATTTACTTCACGATTTCAGAGGTTTAAAGACTTCATGTCGTATGGGGTCTGATTATCCTATCCTTCCACTTGATTCTATTTGACAATTAGGATAGATCTCGAATCAATATAACGATTTTTATAACTCGATCCTTTACAAGGGATTCTTCTGTGTAGACTTGGGCTTTTGTGTGACCTGCTACGTTATTTCTCTTGATCTTTGATCTCATCACCTGCACTATGTTAACATCAATGACAATATCATACCACTATATCCAATAGAGACAACTTGAAAAGCATGAATATGTAATGATTAGTTACAACAAATTTGAAGAAGTCTTCGGAAGAGTAAAAAGATAGATGGGTCATCATTATGTGCAGTTGAGTAGCATAAATCTAGACAATTTATGACATATGGATAGAGATGGATTTATGATATCATTGGAAATTCTAAACATATATATGATAGTGGATGAAATCATATTGACAAGTGGAATAATTTTGTCACAGAAAGGAAAGTAGTGAAAGTCATAGAAGAACAGGGAAAGAGAAATTGTGAACACAATCTATACCGTCAAAGAAAATTTGTTGAAAAGTATGGTCATTGATGTGAACTTGAAAAGCCATGAAAATTTGAAGTCAATTAATTTTTGAATGATTCTTATATATGTCAGTGAATTACTAGAGGAAGCATCAATGGACAAGAAGCACTGAAAGAGAGGAAAGAAAGAAAGTACATGAAGCCCCACATTGATCTGCACAACATATTGCAGAAAATTCAAGGGGAGAGAAATTGTCAGAGAAAGAGACCATATTAGAAGCATGAATATAGGGGGAGACATATCGATAGGGTGAGTTACCCTTTTATCCATTATGTCAAAGAGGAAGAAAGAGAAAGATCAGAAGCATGAAGATAGGGGGAGAAGCCCCAAAGGGAGATACCCTTTGACATTGATGTCAAAGGGGAAGAAAAACATGAGGAAATAAATATCAGGAGCATTGGTAATAGGTGGATCATGAGCATTGGAGTATGAGTGTTTCCATCAATGCCAAAGGGAGAGATTGTTGAATAGTTGGTTGTCATTGATGTTGTTGGATAATTAGGTGTCATTGATATCAACATAAGTGGTTGTCATTGATGTCAATAGATTTGATGGTTATAATTGAATAAGTCTCCAAAGTGGTCCCATTATGGCGTAGCTTTAAGCATGGCCCTCATAGGAATATGGTTTGAATAAATCTACAAGAAGCCTCAGAGGTTTGGTCTTGAATCCTGATGTTGTTGAGGAATAAAGACATGAAGGATAGTGTAAATCCATGTAACACCCTCATAGATGGATATTTCCCATTGTGTCATTTCCAAAGGTAGGTGGTATGTCACGTGGTTCCTCACAGTTGAGGAGATATTCCCTCTTGAATATGGAAGCCTCAAAGTATGGTTAAGAAGCCCTAAATAGTTGTAACAAGAAATGACAAGTCGTCCCCAAATTAATTAAAAGAAGAAAACTTGTTGCAAACAAGAAGTTACAAGTCAACCCCATTGAAATAAATATTAAAATAATTATTAAGGATGTTGTTGGTAAATTTTTCTTCAATGGAATAATCATTAAGAGTTAAATCAAATTTTGTTTGGGTCAAGTCATCCCTAAAAAGAGGGTGCCATATCTAGTATAAATAAGGCACCTAGGAATTCATTTGTTACATTAACTCAAGTGATTTTTATATAAGGTAAATAAGGAGATATGAGGAATATTTCAGAGGGAATATGAAGTGAATAAGGGATAAATTCCAAGGGAGGATGAAGTGTTGTGATGATGTGTTCTAAGGTATGTTATTTAAATGTCATCTTACCATTTTCAATATATATTGTTTTCTAGAATGATTCAGATAGAAAAAATTGGAGGTTGTTGAGAAGACATATCAATTTACATGTGGTAATAATTTCAATATATGGATCATTTCATTTTGGGATATATACTCTGGGGAAGATAAGGTGTTTGGCTAGTCTTGAAACTAGTCTCAAACATGTGTTTTGGGTAAAAATAGTCATAACTTCTTCATAGAGGAGCCAAATTCTTTCAGACCAATTTCAATGGAAATATAACAGTCTGTACTATCGTGTGTGATATTTTTAGAACCATATATAAAATATTGTGTGTGGCATGTTGTACAAGTTCTCTCTCCAAAATAGGTTAGAATTTAGTAATGTATGCTAGTTTCGCTATAACTTTGGTTCTAAGAAGTTTCAAACCCTGAAATTTTGAGGACATGGAATACATATCCTAGCATGTACATGGTCGAATTTTCATACCTTTACTCATTACAAGTACGGATTATACTTGTTAAAAGTTAGTGTTGCGCCTCTTTCGTCACCTTGGTGAGCAAATAAGAGGTGCTTGCATGCCCAGTTGGGTCTGCTGAGCAG
>SNQJ01S0032513.1:21097-43767 GCA_010110895.2 Picea sitchensis | reverse complement strand
TCAAGGATGGAGTCCTTAAAACAATATAGGCAACATAACATTATTTGGAATTCATTGAGAAAATGAGGTGCATTCATGGATTTTTATAGCATTGCATTGGGTTATTGTGTAACTGCTTTGTAGTGTGAAAAGAGGCCATTTAGGGAATTATTAGGTCTTTGACTAGACCACCATTCGGATCCAGCCCGGATTTGGAGGTCAAATCAGCTTGGGAGCTGAACCATAAGTGGTTGGGAGGCCAACCATATTCATAAATGCGTCGTTTAGCAGGTGCGTGTCTTTTTGCGCTAACAACTGCGCATCGTGCGCTTATGCGGGCATTCTACGTTCATGTTCCGCACATGTGCGCGCGTGCCCAATGTATGCAAAGCGCTCTTCAATTTTTCACTACTTTGCATAGTTTATTCCCTTTTTTGAATGCTGTGAGATTAATTCAGGGCCATGAATGACTTCATTACTGTTTGACGATGCTGAGTTCTTGTAACCATGTGCGGATGAAATTTCAGTGATAACAGTTAGGATTTGTGACTAATCCAAAACTAGTCCCACAAGACTGAGGTAAAGTTTGATGAAGATGCTATTATCTTGTTGTTGAAGTTGAGGAACACATCAATATCTATAATTTTGTGTATCATGTCTGATTCAGGATCATAGGTATGATTTACATGTTTTATTGAGGGTTATTTTTATGGTACATGATATGGTACACCTTTGTGATGATATTATACATTGTTAGAAGTATATCTTGGCTATCTTGGTATGTAGTTTGGTATATTACATGGTGATGTTATCACATACTTGAGGCACATATTATGGTACTTAGTTGAGGCACACCATTGATGATATCTTATGGTACATGGTGTATGGTGTGATTGAGACATATCATGAGTGATATGGTATATGCTTGATGCATATCTTGGTGATGTTATGGTACATGCTTGGTAATGATAGTACATGTTGAGACACATCTTGGTGATGTTATGGTTCATGTTTTGATACTTATTTTATCACATGCTTGACACACATATATTGATGATTATATCACACATTGTTAGAGGAACTTCTTTGTGATCTTGGTACATGATATGGTACAGGTTTTGGTACATGGTTTATGCATGATATGGTATAGGTTTTAGTACATGGTTGATGCATGATATGGTCTAGGTTGATGTACATGGTATGGTGTTGGTTATTACTCTTTCTTTCTACTTCTTAGGCTGACCCAGGTTCATATCTGAACAGGTTTCCAACAAAACCCTCTAAAACTATCATCCCTTCTGGTAAACCAAAAGGAAACACAAGACACATGATGTACTACGCATTCACACCCGAGATAGTTCTATGGGTGACTGCAAAGCTCAATTGCTTTCAATCCAAGAAAGAGTGGGCATATGAGATTGTATTTGATCTTCTTCAGGCCTTGATATAATTATTCTCTCTATTATTCCTAAGATTCATTCATCCTTTAAGTCTATGCATGCATTCTAAGAGAGCTAACTGAACCATTCATTCATCCATTCATAATATAACTACTAATAGAGGATAAATATGCAATAGAAAACACACATAACATAGGTTTTACTTTGGTTCACCCCCTCCTGGGCTACATCCACAAAGATCTGGCTTCTTAGGCTCGTTTATTTAGATTTGCTGCAAAATATGGCATTCCACACACTATATATCCGATAATACAATCATGAAAAAGGATCCACAACCTCTATGAGGTGGAATAGATAACACCAGTATCCTCATCCTGTGATCTAACCCTCAATATATAACTACTTTAATCTTCTACAACTCAACATATTACAACAATCACTCAATTACAATCACTGAATCATAGCATCATAACCATTATTCAACTACTACTTGGAACCCCGACCTAGACCTCCTAGGTTCTTATTTATACTAATTTACAAGATTCTTAGCTGTTAAAATATCTTACCAAAACCCTAACCCTAACATGGTTATGTTTTCCTGCCTATGTGCCTTGCATGCTTTCCTCCTTTTCATGTAGCTTTCCCTCACACATGTTGCTTTTCCTACCAATTGTTCTTCTCCAAAACTGAGTTTTTCCTTCCAAAAATAGACCTTACCTCAAAATAGGTCTACACACAATAATCCCCCAACACTGACATGTTGCTCTTCCTGATCCACCTAGGAAGTGTGTGCTCCTTGAACAACCTCTACCAGTTCGTGGAAATTGTATGCGATTTCTTTTCCTCTTTCTCTTACTTGTGTAGCTTTTCCTGTTAGTGCTTCTAGTGTATGCATTGTTATTTCCTCCTGCATTATCATTTGATTCTCTGCTTGTTCTTGTGCCATGTCTTTCTTTTCCTCCTCCAACTACACAGTCATCTGCATTGCCTTCTCTTGAAGGGGTTCCACTTCTGCTTGTCTTTCCCACTTCTGCATCTGCACTGCTTTCAAATTTACCTACAACTTCTTCATGTCTTGAGTACCCTTCAGGTGCTCTGTGATGCTCATTGTTTTCTATTTGTGTTTGATTTCTTGTATTGTTACGCTAAGTATTTCTTCTTCTTGGTCCCATTTCTAGACCTTCTCATTCTCTTCCATTGTTGTCTAGAGTTGCGCTGCTTCATTGAACAACTCTTTTTCTATGCTCACTTGTTTCTCCATTTCCACTATTTGGAGTGAAACTTCTTCTTTCCTCTGCTCTCAGACCTTAGGATGAGTCATGGGATTGAGCCTTTCCTTTAGCTCCTCAATCTCCTACATGTAATGATCGATGGTTTGTGCAATGAGGTTGATCTTCTCCTCTGCACTTCTCTCTACTTCTTGCGCACTATTTGGGATGCATTTGTACATCATTGTCAATCCTTTCTGTAATATGCATGTTCTTTCTCTTCCCTCCTTCTCTTTTTCCAAGCTGAGGTGCATCTTATTTGGAGCATCTTTGCGACCCCTCTTCCCACCTCTAAATTCATGGCATATGTGCGGGCCCTAGACTACACTTCTTGCATGACACTGGCATGTAACACATATAAGGCCTTTGTAGGTATGTGTTCCATGAACATATCGATTTGTTCCACCTCTTCTAGGGGTTTCTTCATCATCTCCTGATCGAAGCTGATCATTTGATGCATTATCATGAATGTCTCCCTACCCTCGATGAAAAAATGCATGGTATCTTCACCTTCTTTCTGCGTAGGTGGCCTCTATGTCTTCTTCTGTAGCTATGTATGGGCCTATGATTATGCTTGGATCCGTAGTTGTTGTATGTTTTTATGAACCTCTAGGGCTTGGCCATGATTTCTTCCCTATATGATATTGCAATTATGACTACTTCCTCACTCTTGTCTTGGACCTTGTCCAAGACAAGCTCTGCATAATCCCATGTCAAGGTGTTGTATGGGTCCTCTGTCTCATACTTTATTTTCTTGCTAGCATATTTTCCTTTTATGGGCTTCCTTGTTGTATGTGAAGGTTTGTTGGCAGCCAACACTTCTATCAAAATTTATCAAAATAAAAGTCAACACCAAGGGATAAAAATTTTCTATAGCTACCTCCTCCTTAAATTTATAAACGTTTCTGTCTTTTGGTTTCCGGGGAGATTCATTGAATTTGGCTTATTATAAGAGTGTTTTGTCTTTAAATCTATCATCTATTTTGTTTAATTTCATGACTACAAGCATGGAATTAAAACAAAATTTTGGCTTGGGTAATCATTTTGCAGTTTGTAGTTTCTTCCCTTCTTTTGCTAAAGAGATTACACCACCTCAGGGGACCTATATGTTTATAAGTCTTAAATTTTTTAAGCCTATTGATTGATCCATTTGCACAATTTGATTCACTTTGTGAAATATGACTTGGTCATATCTATGGTTAACTATATGTTTTTGATATTGGATATGCCTATTTGCACAAAACCTTGGATTAAAATTTATATGCTTCTTTCTCTTACCAATACCTTATCGCTATCCTATCACCCTGGTATAGGATTGATGTACTCACAATTCCACATCATCCTATTGTCTTGCACATTTAAGACTCTCATTCATTATTCGAATAGGTAGTTGATAATGGTTTGGGTTTAATGTTCACTGTGCATAGTGGTTCATAAGCCTGCGCATCCTCTGTTTCTTTGTCACTTAAAGATCACATTTCCAAGCATGATAGCCTCCCAAGTCCATAGGTATCGGGCCTCTTTCGATTTTACATACCTCTCCCTATTGTTTGTGTATTGGAAAACAAAACCTCCCTCTTGTTGCATTTACTGTGTTTGTTTGATAGTAACCATGGCTCCCATGGTTAAAATTGAACCTAATGGCTCTCAATCCATTCTCTCCCATGACGATGCCATAAACGACTTACAGGCACATGGTTGGGACATTTTCATCTTAAAGTTTGAGGTTTATAACCTGGAAGTTGCACATGAATTCACTCAATCATTTGATGTCTCTAAAGCTAAAATGGGGGATCTGCAACTCGAAGTAACCAAATGACTTTGAGTTTTTTTTCAAACCTATAATTGCACACCTAAGACATGTTTTTGCGGGAGGATTTCTAAGCAATGGTTGACAATTTGGAGAAACCACTAGAAACCCATTTCCAAAATGGGATTATTTATTGTCAACACAGGCAGTTTCTTTAGAAACTACACCATTTCAAAGATATGTCTCGTTCTTTGGAGGGAAATATCTCATCATTTTCGTTTCGATTGAGGTAAAGCATTTTTTATTTTATTTTGCTACCGAGGAGATTCAAACTTGTTGATGGTTTTAAGGTTTGAGTTTAAATATGACTTTCTATTTGTTTATGAGCCTACATAAAATGTTTAAGTGCTATCAAAGATAGAGTTTAAACCCTTTATCTGGCAACACTACTGTGGGGATGATTTAGATTCTATAAGTTGTTGCATCTGCTTCCAGTTAGGGGACACTTGGAAGATTTCTTAGGAATAACTTCACCCTACCAAGAACACAAATGAGCGCCTACGCATTTAAATACAGAAACCTAGTACACGTAACCTTACCACCTAAAATTCAAGAGATGTTGATCATAGACACCATCAGATCCTATAGACCAAACTCCGTTGTTATGAAAAACCCTTTGGGCAAAAAACCGAGATATAATTTAGTGCCTAGAAAATCGTTAGATGAGGTAATATATGTATTAAAGGAGAAGGCTTCTCCTGCTGCTATTATTGAGATGAACTAGGGTTTTAATGAAAAAACCAACTATTAATAAATATCATAAGAAGAAGAAACATGGTATTAACTTGGTTTGGGTTTGTAAACAAGGGGCTTGGAGTAGGTTAATATCGAGGGTACAGTGAATAGCAGGATGGCCGAGCTTGATCTCAGTGATCGAATTTGATGATCACTTGATTGATGATGAGATCAATGAATTACTTGCCCGAGAAGATGTGTACAAACCAATGTCTGAAATGGAAACCATTAGTGAGGATTCTCTAATCTGATTACGTTTCTAAACTACCTCTGTTCTAAAAAATCAAGAACGCTTTGCTGGTATAGGCCATGATTTGAAACAAGATACAGGAAAGACCAAAGCACCCGTTGTCGAGTAGACTCAATCTTTTCCTGCTATAGCACCTATACACTATGATAATTGTCTTGACCGGGTAGAACGATACTACAAAGACATACCATATTTACAGGCATGATTAGAATATTTGGAAGCTCGAAACTCCTTGCTGGAAGGTGAAAATCAAGAATTAAAGGCATACACTTAGTCCAACGCATATCATGCGAGTAAAAGGCACAAACGAACCGGTAGTGTGATTATCAAAGAACAAATTTCAGTGCTATCATTAACTCAGAATTATTTGACCCTTCATTGTTTAATCTCTAAAAATGGTAAAAAAATGGTTTTAGGTTTTGCTTTTGATTTGATTTTGTTGTAAAAGTCAAATAGATATATTTATTTTGATTTTCTTTGTTGATATAAGACTAATACGAATATCACGATTACATTGTAATTTATTTATGAATATTAGTTTGTATTGTTTTCTAAAAATCAATTTAGTTTGTCATTTTCTGGAAAATAACAGTTATGATGTTATTCACAAAGAGAAGAAACTGTAGGGATCATGTGCTGCATAGATTAGTAATTTCTCCTTTTGTTGATAAAACTATGACATTTATGTAATTAATTTTGATAAACAAAATCCTACAAGAGTGTTTCTTGTTATTATGCGTTTGTAAGGCAATCTATTTTTTGGGGATTACCCTCTATCTTGTGATAAGAGGTTGTTAATACAAGAAAATTTTAAATAGTGGTTGTTGTTTGGTAGTAAAGACAACTTTGGATGGAATATAGTATGGACATGTGATTTTTGGAATCATTATGGGAAAACAATTCATCGTTGGTTTTATACCTATGAACTATTCCATTGTGTTCTTCAATTACCTCAGTATTATGGGATATTATTATGATTGATTTAGCTTTAGCCTTGTCATCACATGGTGTTTCATATTGTAAAATATTTTATCTTCATTGGCTATCTATTGGCTCGTACAATTGGAATGTGAGTCTAGTAATGTTATTTTTATTTATGTTGGCTAGGCCATTGGTTGTAATTATACCTCCTAGTCTCCTATATATACCAAGGAGACATTTTCGTGCCTGAATCATCTTGTACTTGAACATTAAGTGGGGTAAAGGAGGTTCCCCCCTCTCAAAACATTATCAGAAATTATCTCTTTTCAAGGCATTGAGGACTTTTTTCTGAAGATTTTTCTATGCTATATTGATATTTGGTTCTTAACATATGAGTAGCGAGCTCAAGGTCTTGGGGCTTCACTACTACATCACGAGACACCTTGTGATTTTCACTATAACTTGTTTTCTAAAACGTTTTAGAAGAGCTGACTTGGGGGATATTTAGTAGGCGGATCAAGGTCCGTTGGAGTCAAAATTCAGCTCATGAGGCCTTACACTTTTGGAGATATAGCACATTACAATATAGGGTTCTAGAATCATCCTAAGCTGAGTCATTGAGGAATTTTCAATATAAAAACATTTATGTAATGTTTTCGACCTAAGGTCTAGGGATATTCATTTAAATTATTAAGGTATCTGTGGAAAAAATTCCAATACGGGTCATCATAAATTTGTATATACATCCTGTTTAAGATAGGGTATCGACTAGTCCTATTGGCTAGTCTCAAAGAAATTCTAGGTAAAACAATCATAACCTTCTTCTAGAGTATCTAAATTGTGTGGGACTGGATTGCATTGGATTGTGGGCAGTCTATAGTATTATTTAAGTGCGAGAGTTTTAGAATTTTATATCAATTGTGTTGTGTAGGGCACACTAGCAGAGTGAGATCTCCTGGAAGGCCAAAATTGGCAAGTTGCAGGGGAAGTTACCATAAATTCCACTTGGCATCAATTTTGATCAAACACAGTGGCATTAGAGGAGAAGAAATATCAGAGAAATATAAAGGAAAGTTTCATACCGGAAAGGTATGAAACTTGGGATCTCTAATAGAATAAATATTGTCTAGCGAGAACCACCTCAAAATCAAGGTTGAAAAGTGATACTTAGCCAACATGCCACCACCCAAAAAGGGAACTTCTACCAAATAAGCCTCGAGGAAAATCCTACTTGGACTCTTGATGAAGGTGAAGAATTGTGTAGGGACATAAATGATCTACAAAATAAGATGGATTCAATGGAAGCTAAGTTGGATACTAAGATGGATCAATGTGGGCTAGATGGATCCAATGGAAGCTAGGGCAGGATACTAAGATAGAAGGTTTAAAAGGGGATATCATGGAAGTATTGAAAAATTTTGCTTGAGAGAACTTTGAAAGTGAAAATGCATCCCATAGAAATTCATGATGAGGACACAGGAAGGTGAGATCAGAATGGAGAAACTCCAACTTTGTTTTGTAGAGAGACCAACCCGTTCCTAAGATTGATATGAGGGAGTTTGATTGGGTCCTTGCCATCAAAAGGACCCAATCACATGGATACTTCATATGGAACAATTCTTTTGATCTCCATAATGTGCCATACACAAAAGTGCAGTGCTTCTTATATTTAGAACCTAATCAATTTGTATGGTATCGATGGCTGTTCCTGCATAAATCACTTTCGTCCTTGGACCAATTTTCGGTAGAAATGATAGCACACTATGAGGATGCAAGGAGAAATACCTTCTTTAGCCAATTGATAAAATCTCAAGCAAAAGGGTTGATTCTGAGAGCACATTGAGAACTTCAAAGATTGAATATAAGGTAACCGTGTTCGGATGAGCACTTGATTGATGTATTCATAGAACTTTAAAGGATAACATTCAACATGAGGTTCGCCTTTGGGAACCCAAATCATTCGGAGGAATTCATTTAGATTTGGCAAGAAATGTTGAAAGTAAAATATGGCTATGGCTACTAGAAGGACCAATCTAACATCTATAGAGAGAACAATGCTCCTTCTTAAAACACCTCAACCTACAAGGTTGAAACCTCCAAAATTGGAGGAAAGAAAAGCAAAGAAAGGTTTATGCTTTGAAATTGTGACGGTAAAGAATGCAGTAAGGGACATAGAGTGTGGCTGAGGAAAAGAAATTATTCTACATAGATTGTGAAGAGGAAGAAGAACAGAACAAGAACCATCTCAAGTGGCTACTAGAAGCAATTTCATAGAGTTGACTCCCATGATATCGTGTAAGTCATTGGCTAGAATTAGCACTCCTCAAACCCTCAAGATCAGAGGGATACATCAAAAAAAAGGTAATAGTCCTAGTGATTCTCAAAGTACCTGTAATTTCACTATCAAATTAGCCAAAGATCTCAATTGCTTTGTATATGGCTTGAGAGTTTCAAGTAATGATTACAAATGGAGGAACTATCAATTTATTAGGAAAATGCAATAAGATCAATCTTACTATGGGGAATATGTAATGAATGATCCAATCATTGTTATACCCATGGTTGAGTGAGATGTTGTACTAGGAATCAATGGTTCACAATCATTAGGAATAGTGGCTTTTAATTTTCAGAACTTTTCATGAAATTTTTCATTGGAAGGAAAAGAAATCAGTTAAAAATTGTTATCCACTGACACAGTAGGAGTGATGTCTCTAATCATAGCAAAATTATTGAAAAGGGGCATCAAGGCGTTATTGCACAAGCTATGCTCACTAGATGTTCAAACATCTAAACCATCTATTCCCTCAAGATCTCAAAGGATCATTGATAAGCATTCCAAAGTATTTGAAGATTCCCAAAGGTCTTCCACCCTCGAAATGATGATCATGATTCACCTAATTCCTGGAGTGTTCCTCCTAACATTAGGCCATACAGTCTACCCTTACACCCAAAGAGTGAAATTAGTAGCATGGTTGAAGAAATGTTAGAGGCATTGTAGACTAGTGCAAAGTTCTTACTTTGCACCGATGGTAATGGTATTTAAGAAAGATGACTCATAGCATATGTGTCTAGATTATGGGAAGCTCAACAAGATTACTATTAAAGATAAGTTTCCCATTCACATTTGTCATTGATGAATTGTTAGATGAAATACATGGAAGCCGATCTATTTCCACAAAATTTAGGATCTCCGTTCGAGGTATCATCAAATCGGAATGAAGGAAGAAGATATCCCAAAAATAGCATTCCAGAACTCATGAGGCCATTATGAATTTTTGGTCATGCCTTTTGGCCTTACAAATGCACCTTCCACATTCAAAGGGTTGATGAATTCCATTTCAAGACCTTCCTTAGAAAATTTGTGTTAATTATTGTTTGATGATATATACTAATCTATAGCAAGTCTTGGGAGGGATCATGTGTGACATGTTGACAAGGTGCTACAACTACTAAAGAACAAACAACTATATATGGAAACCATCCAAATGTTCTTTGGAGTAAAAGGAGGTAGAGTATTTGGGTCATATTGTATGGAATGATGAAGTTGTCAGGTAGACCCTAACAAGATTGAACCCATGATGGAATGGCGATTCCAGTAAAGAATCTTAAGAGGGATTTTTGGGTTTGACGAGGTTACTACCGCAAGTTTGTTAGAACTATGGAAATAGCGGCACAACTTGCTGCTTACTAACTAAAGAGGATGCATTTTCATGGACTCAGGAGGCAACTAAATCTTTTGAAAAACTTAAAGGGTGATGTGTGTAAAGAAAGCTACTATCTTGACCACTCCAAACTTCAAAAAACATTTATTGTGGAATGTGATGCCTCAGGAAATGGAATTGGTGTTGTCCTAATGCAAGGAAGGAAGGCCCCTGGCTTTTTGAAAGTCGATCACTCAAGGGGAAAGGACTTACACACACCCACTTATGAGAAAAGTAAATGATGGCAATACTACATTGCATTGAAGAAATGGCGTCCATACCCTGGCAGGTAGGCACTTGAGGGTCAAACAGATCATGACAATCTTAAATACTTCTTGGAACAAAGACTATCTTGAGAAGAAAAGAGTATTTATCATGGTGATTTTTTATAGATTGACCAAGTATGCACAATTTTGTACACTCTCTCATCCTTCAAATCTAATGCAGTTGCCCACCACATTCATGGAGATAGTTCAAAAGCTACATGGCAACCCAAAAGATTATTGTAAGTGACATAGATCCCATCTTCACTTTGGACATTTTTTGGAATGAGAATTATTTTCTTGTTTGGGTACTCAATTGGCTCATAGCTCATCCTATAATCCCCTCAATATCATGGACAAGCTGAGATAGTGAACAAATGTATGAAAGGATACCTTCATTGCTTTGTCTCCGATAAACAAACACAATGGTTCAAATGGTTTACCCTTGGTAGAATGGTGGTATAACACTTCCTTTCATGCTACAAGAAAAATGACACCATTTATGGCACTTTATGGATACCACCCTCCTTCCATCACTTCTTCTCTAAAATAAAAATCTAAGGTTCAAGGGTGGAGAGATCACATGGGAATCAACAACAAGTTCTCCAAATCTTAAAGGGACAACGACCATGGCACAAAATCACATGAAATAACAAAGCGGATCAACATTGTAGTGAAAGTTTTGAGTAGGGGATTGGGTATTTTAAGACTACAACCATACAAACATATGTCCCTCAAGCAAGCCAAGAAGGGATAATAAATTATCACCAAGTACTATGGCCCTTGCCAAAAGGTGTTGAAAAGATTGGTACTATATTACCTAAATTGGAGTTGCCTGCGTCTTCACGTGTACACCCAGTTTTTCCATGTTTCATGCTTAAAGAAGGTTATAAGATCAGTTCAAACTATATTGCTAGAACTTGACAAGAAGGAAAAATCATATTGGAACTGAAGCCATCACTGACACAAAAATTCACCAACTGAGATAGTCCATTTCGGTATCATTAAATGGAGAAACCTTCTGCATTTGGAGAATATTCCCACTTAGGAAGGCAAGGTCTTTTTATCTGAGAAACATCAGGAAGTTACTCAGGGTGTTAGGACAGCACTTGTCTCAAGAGGAGGGGCATGTTAGGCTAATATTGGCTCATTACTTATGGTGGGGTATGATAGATTAGTGTGTTATTTTATTTATGTGACTTTGGGCCATTGGTTGTAGTGATTATGCCTCCCAGTCTCCTATATACCAAAGGAGACATTTTCATTTTACTGAATCATCTTGTACTTGAACATTTAAGTGGGGTAAAAGGAGGTTGCCCCCTCAAAGGAGCTTATTATCACGAGGAAATTCTCTCTCTTTTTCAAGTTGAGTACTTTTTTGAAGATTTTCTATGCTATAGTGATGTTGGTTCTTAACACATGTTGTCCATAACCTGTCTTTCATTTTGATTTTCTATGCTATATTGATATTTGGTTCTTAACACATGTTGTCCATAACCTGTCTTTCATTTTGTATGTGTGATTAATCGATCATTTAATTATTATTGAGTTTAGTCTAGATGTTAAATGATGGATAATATCAATACTCTGAATTGATTTTTCTTTCGTTCTTAGTTATTGATCATCATAAGATCACATGATTTTTAATCAGTTATCATTCTGTTGTTTTATCTTTACTCCATGCATCAAAATCTTCCTTGAATTTTTTTAGGAATATCTATATCTGTCTTTGTCATAGGTTTCCTCTTTAAACATGGAAAATCAGAGCTCATACAACACATGAAGATAAACTAAGTTTTGTTGATCATCTATCGATTGTTATATGTGTTATTTTGTTAAATTAGTTATTAATGAAATGATGATTGCATTAATTAGCTTTGATTGTTTCTGTGTTATCATTTCAATTATATTTGTTTAGTATTTGTTAGTTTACAATCTTTAAACATTCAAAACGAAAACTAAAAGATTTATATTATTTCTTTATCTTGTTTAAGAAACACTATTACGAACATTCGTTTCGCAATATTTCAAGTAAACCTTGCAAACTATCTATAGACTGCTTATAATCATCTGTATATATTCATGTTTCTATTTGAACATTTGTAATTAGTACATAAATTATTAGAATCGTAACTTTAGGTTAGTTTATTTCTTTTATTATTTTTAGGACTTAGTTGGCTAACATAGCCATTAAACCCGTTGGGTCAGTTCATTCCAAACAACTTGGGTTAATTAGAAAACCCCAATCTTGATCTGACCTTCCAGTTGACAATGTGTCACTTACGCCTGTCAACAAATGGCACTAGAAGGAGGGTCAAGGTAAATTTAATCATTAAATGTTTTGTCCCTCAGACTCTCATAATTCCAGATTTATAAATTCTTCTTTTGTGTCATCTTGAAATGCACTATAAGGTAGGCCAGACTGACAAGCTTGCCTTGTAGGAGTCTTTGTTTCAAATGTATTTAATTCCCCATGGCTCCCCAAATCACTATGTTGGAACATGATTTCCACTTCTCATTACCTGATATTCCCAACGAGACAATATCTCACTTTTCCAAACTCACCTTTGATGGAGGGGGGGATGTATCTACTAAAGACCATATTAACAAGTATTGGTGTAAATGAATCAAGCATGATATTTATGATTTAAAGGTTTTATATAGATTGTTTTCTTTTACTTTTAGGGGTCAGATTAAACATTGGTTTGAGTCTTTTCCAGCATATCACATTTTTTATTCGTTTCAATTTGTAGAGGAATTTTTAGATGCTTTTGAAAACTATGATTACAATCAATTATGTGAATAATTTTGGACTTTACTAATCGGTGACAATTCATCTCCAGAAGGCTTTTCAACAAGAATCCATCATGTTCTATGTAAATTTAATCTTGATGACATGTCATTTGTACTGAATCTCCTCTATGATGCGTGCATCCCTTTCATCCAGTCATATTCAATCGCGAATGATAAATCTGTTACAAATCCTATCACTCAATTGCGAGAAGAATTTTGTTCGTAGGATGAGAGGAATCTGTACAAAAATTTTGAACAAGCAAGGGAGGTAGAATCTATTGAAAAGGTTCTTACTAGAAATCAAATTGGTTTTTCCTCTGAATTATTATATTTTCAGTCCTCGACCATCGTGGAAGAAGATTCAATGTTGGTTCAAGGTGAATTTCCTCATTCTTCTAACTCTTGCTCTAATCAGTATTTAAATTCAGTTATTGAAGAACACTTAGGTGATGAAAATGATCTTAATATTTCTAACATTCCAATGAAATTGATTAGAGATGTAGATCTGCAATTGGAAGAAGAAATCTTAAACCTTCATCCACAAATCATACCTTATCCACAGGAAATATTAGATGTTTGTCATGAAAGTTTTGAATTATCTATCATATAAGATGAAAATTTAGATGATCATATTATGTTGAAGAATTTATCAACAAAACAGAGTGAAATTTTTAAGGAAAGTGAACAAGAATGTCTTGAGAATACCATTACTAAATATCATAGCTCAAGAGATTCTTTTCATGTGCTCATTTCTGACTCCTTTTACTTTTTATATCCTGATCTCTTCTTAGATGGTAGAAATGATACTTTTCCCATGGTATCTTACTCTTTTCCGTCACAATAAAATCTTTTCGATATGCCAAGATTTGGTGAAATTAATTCCAAACATAACATTTATGAAGTCGGATTTGATGCTCTTTCACTTTCATCACTCGCATGGAAAAAAGACATGTTGCAAGATAATTTTACATGATTTATTTTTGAAAAATACAATGCACTCATTCCTATGGAGATAAAATATTCTACATTGCATATTCGTTCTTTGATTAGTTTGAATTTTAATGTTTATGCTTCACATTTTGAAACAATCAAACTCATCAAAGGAAGCGTTCAAACCAATGATCTAATTGATGTCATGAATCCTCTTATGATGTATTCCCCATTGATATATCCATTTCATCAAAATCATAGTTTGCATCCTGATTTTTATGACAGGATCGTAGAATGGCTTGAATATTCGTATCGAATAAATATTCATAATAAAGATAAAGTTGTTATTGCTTTGTTTTTACCTAAGTATCTAGAAATTAAGCATGACATGATTCTTTTAGATCCTCCATGTGAATAAATTGATGAATACTTGGAGAATTGTCATGAGGATGGGGCACTTCGGCCTTGGTTGATCGTTATGTCAGGTCCCCATAATATTGACAAGTTTTCCAAACTTACTTACACTCTTCCATGCCATTATGACCCATATCACGACAATATTTCAGAATGGTTGGAGGATTCATACATCAAGAAGTTTCAAAATAATGGATTGAAAATGCTCTTGTGGCTGCACTGGAAATGAGATTTTACTTAGCATTTTGATCTATTTAGTAGTTTAGAATAGGTTTAGGAGTAGTTTTACTTTAGTTTTATTTCTAATTGTTTCTATTTGTAATAATGAAGTTATGAACACAAGTGGGCACACCAAGGGAACCATAATATGAATGTTGTCAGGGAAGGCCACTTTAAATATTTGTCTCTCTTCTTTTCATTGAATATTTCTGTTCAAAAACGCAATATCATCATAAAATTTTTAAATGGAAAGTAAAGAGATAAGTAAATTTGAACTATTAATTCAACCCTAACCCAAGGTGCCACGAGTAGCATTGCACTCATATTAATAAGGATTTTTCTATTTTCTTTTAGTCTCTCAAGAAATATTTCTCTTGATGATTTCTGATCCACCCTCTTGTAAATATTTTTAATTTTCTTTTCTGTTTTGATTTTGGTTCTTTTCATTTTTCTTTATTTTGATTTGTTTTCTAAATGATTATGTCTGAATCATCATTCATTTGTTGAAGGGAATCAAAATTTTTATTCATTAGCAATAGTTGATAAAAGCTCGAGCACCTAAACAGTAAGTGCTAAAATCAGATCAATGGAAGTAAGTTGCTATGTAATTATTGTTTCTGGTTTCTCGTTAAAATCACAGGAAGGCGCGATTATCCTTAAAAAATTTCTAACGTCATCCCTGTTTTAATGAGAACAAATCGATGTGCTTCCCCATCCCAGAGATGCTTTCTTAACATAAATCTAATTGTCCAAATCATGATGAAAGTCATTAGAACAGAAAATAACTCTTAAATGATCAATCCTTTCATTACTAGATTGTGAGATCTTCAACATCACCCCGCTCTCTTAAATATCATGAAGTTTCTGGAAATTTATAAATAAATTTTAGAGAGTTGGAAGCACTATAATGTGTGGGAATTGTGTGTAAACCCATCGAGACACTCAACAGATCTACTGGAAGTGGGTAAATGCACACATGATACCAAGGAAACTTCGTTGGGGTACTGAACAAGCCTGTTGGAAGAGAAGCAATGCCAGTTTTCGAAGATCCTAAGGTATGTTTTTTTTTTAAATTGATCAGGTGTTATGATGCTTTTATCATAAATGGATGACTCTTGGACGGGATATAGGTACTAGAGTGGGTTAAATGACATCCCTGTCTAGGCTATGGATGCCTGTTGGCAGCAGTGGCCCTGCCAACGGTATCAAATTCATCTGTAGAAGCATCGCTACACTTGTGATCTAAACCAGACACCATATTACAATTTCGGACATAAATGTATCCAATATTATGACTGTGTGATTTTTCTAAGTTATTGTCAAAATGCTTGATCTGTCATTAATTATCTCTAAAAAAAAATTCATCTGTGCCCTTGATATAAATTTTTGGTGATGCAAAGATAACTGCTTCACCCAGCGTGTCGCCATTGTTGGCAGCCAACAATTCTGTCAAATTTTATCAAAATAAAAGTCACCACCAAGGGATACAAATTTTCTGTTCTTGCCTCCTCCTTATATTCACAAACATTTCTATCTTTTAGTTTCCAGGAGAATCATTGGCCTAATTCATTATAAGAGTGTTTCGTCTTTAAATATCTCATCTATTTTGTTTAATTTCATGTCTGCAAGCATGAAATTAAAACAAAAGTTTGGATTGGGTAATCATTTTGCAGTTTTTAGTTTCTTCCTTTCTTTTGCTAAACAAATTACACCTCAAGGGGACCTATATGTTTATAAGTCTTAAAGTTTGTAAGCTTATTGATTGATCCATTAACACAATTTGATTCACTATGATAAATATAACTTGGTCATATCTATGGTTAACTATATGTTTTTGATATTGGATAGGCCTATTTGTGCAGAACCTTGGATTAAAATTTATATGCTTGTTGCTCTTACTAGTCATATTGATATCATATCACCTTGGTACAAGACTGATGTACTCACAATTCCACATCATCCTATTGTCCTACACATTTAAGACTCTCATTCATTATTTGAATAGGAAGTTGATAATGGTTTGGGTTTAATGTTCATTGTACATAGTGGTTCACAAGCCTGCACGTCCTCTGTTTCTTTGTCAGTTAAAGCTCAAATTACGAAGCATGATACCCTCCCAAGTCCGTAGGTATCAGGCCTTTTCCTATTTCACAGACCTCTCCCTATTGTTTTTGTATTGTAAAACGAAACCTACCACTCATTGCATTTACTATGTTTGTTTGATAGAAACCATGGCTCCCATGGTTCAAATTGAACCTGATGTCTCTCAAGCCCTTCTCACCCATGACGATGCCATAAGATATCTGCAGGCACATGGTTGGGACATTTTCATCCGAAAGTTTGAGATTTATAACCTGGCAGTTTCACGGGAATTTGCTCAATAGTTTGATGGATCTAAAGCTAAAATGGGGGATCTACAACTCGAAGTAACCAAATGACTCTGAGGTTTTTTTCAAACATGTAATTTCACACCTGAGACATGTTTTTGCAAGAGGATTTATGAGAAAACGGTTGAAAACTTGGAGAAACCGTCAGAAACCCATTTTTGAAATGGGCTCAATTATTGTTATTGTGGGTAGTTTCTTCAGAAAATACACCGTTTTAGAGATACGTCTCATTATTTGGAGGGAAATATCTCAGAATTTTCGTTTCGATTGATGAAATTGTTTTTTATTTTTGCTTAGAAATTCAAGCCTATTGATGTTTTTTCTGGGTTTCAATTTGAATATGTCTTTCTATCTATTTATGAGCCTACATAAAATGTCTAAGCGCTATCAGAGATAGATTTTAAACCCTTTGTCTAGACTTTTCTACCATGGGTTGATTCAAATTCTGTTGTTATCACATCTAGCTTAGATTGGGGACATTTGGGAAGATTTCCTATGTAGGAATAACTTCACCCTACCCGAGAACACGGTTGGACCGCATTTTCATTTAAATACAAACCCTAGTCCATGTAACCCTACCACTAAAAGTCAATATATTGATCCACTTGGAGACCATGCGTCCTCTGAACCAAACTCTGATGCTATGCAAAACCCTTAGGGCAAAAAACTGAGATATAATTTAGTGCCCAGAAAATTGTTAGATGAGGTAATAGATGTATTAAAGGAGAAGGTTTCTCCTGCTCCTGCTATTGAGCTGAATCATGGTTTTAGTGACAAACCAACTATTAAGAAAGATCGTAAGAAGAATAAACACGGTAACTTAGATTTGATTTTTGTAAACAAAAGACCAAGTGGGTTAATATCTAGGAGTCTGAGAAATCAACAACATGATCATTTGAGCTCAATCTCAGTGATCGAGGTTGATGTTCACTTGACCGATGATGAGATCAATGATTTCCTTTCTCGAGAAGATGTGGATTACCAGTGTCTCGGAAATGAAACTGTTAGTGAAGCTATACAATATGATTTTGTTTCTAAACTACCTTCATTTCTAAAAATTCAAGAACGCTTCGCTGGTATAGGCTATGATTTGAAGCAAGCTATAGGAAAGACCAAAGCACCCATTGCTGAGTACACTCAATCTTTGCCTGCTATAACACCTGTACACTGTGAGAATTGTCTTGACTGGGTAGAACGATACTACAGAGACATACCATATTTACAAGCACAGTTAAAACATTTGGCAACTCGAAATTCTTTGCTTGAAAGAGAAAATCAAGAATTAAAGGCATGCGTTCAGTCCAACGCAGATCAGGCAAGTAAAAGGCCCAAATGAACCGGTAGTGTGATTATCAAGAATACAACCAACTTAAATGCTATCACTAACTCAAAATTATTAGACCCTTTGTTGTCTAATCCCAAAAAATGGTAAAAAATGGTTTTGATTTGCTTTGATTTGATTTTGTTGTAAAAGTCAAATAGATAGTTTTCTTTCGATTTTCTTTGTTAATATAAGACTAGCTACAAAATATCACGATTTTGTAGCCAGTCTATTTATGAATATTAGTTTGTATTGTTTTCTAAAATCCAATTTAGTTTTGTCATTTCTAGGAAAATAACAGTTATGATGCTATTCACAAGGAGAAGTAATCAGGGATCAAGCGTTGCATAGATTAATAATTTCTCTTTTTGTTGATAAAACCATGACATTTATGTAATTAATTTTGATAAACAAACTCCTACTAGAGTGTTTCTTGTTATTCTATTTTTTGTAAGGAAATCTATTTTTTGGGGATTACCCTCTATCTTTCATGATAAGAGGTTGTTAATCCAAGACAAGTTTAAATAGTGGTTGTTGTTTGGTAGTAAAGACAACTTTGGTTGGAATACAGTATGGACATGTGATTTTGGGAATCGTTATGGGAAAGCAATTCACCGTTGGCTTTAGACCTGTGTGATCCTTATTCCATTGTGTTCTTCCATTACCTCTGTATTATGAGATATTATTATTATTCATTTAGCTTTAGCCTTGTCATCATATGATGTTTCATATTGTCAAATATTTACATGTTGTCCATAACCTGTATTTCATTTTGTATGTGCGATTAAACGATCATTTAATTATTATTGAGTTTATTCCAGATGTTAAATGATGGATAATATCAATACTCTGAATTGAGTTTTCTTTCGTTCTTAGTTATTGATC
The DNA here is from genome assembly GCA_010110895.2 of Picea sitchensis. Taxonomy (NCBI): domain Eukaryota; kingdom Viridiplantae; phylum Streptophyta; class Pinopsida; order Pinales; family Pinaceae; genus Picea; species Picea sitchensis. The sequence goes on along the minus strand of SNQJ01S0032513.1, from coordinate 24,491 downwards.
ATCATAAGATCTCATGATTTTTAATCATTTATCATTCTGGTGTTTTAACTTTACTCCATGCATCAAAATATTCCTTGAATTTTTTCAGGAATATCTATATCTGTCTCTGTCATAGGTTTCCTCTTTAAACAAGGAAAATCAGGAGCTGATACAACACAGGAAGATAATATGATTTTTTTTTATCAGTTGTCGATTGGTATGTGTGTTATTTTGTTAAATTATTTATTAATGAAACGATGATTGCATTAATTAGCTTTAATTGTTTTTGTGTTATTGTTTCAATTATATTTGCTTAGTATTTGTAAGTTTACAATCTTTAAACATTCAAAAAGAAAACAAAAAGATTTATGTTCTTTCTTTATCTTGTTTAAGAAACACTATTACGAATATTCATTTCACAAGATTTCAAGTAAACCTTGCAAGTTGTATATAGACTGTTTATAATTGTCTGTATATATTCATGTTTCTATTTGAACATTTGTAATTAGTACATAAATTGTTAGAATCATAGATTTAGGTTAGTTTATTTCTTTTATTATTTTTAGGACTTAGTTGGCTAATGGAGCCATTAAACCTGTCGGGTCATTTCATTCCAAACGAGTTGGGTTAATTAGACAACCTCGGTCTGGATCTGACCTTCCAATTAACAGTGTGTCACTTAAGCCCATCAACAGGTTTGAACACCAATTTTTATTACTTGGCCTCTTTCTTCTATGACTTGTGTCATCTCCTTTTGTCCAGTCTATGGTCGACTTCCTTTCCTTGCTTTGGTTGGTGTCCTCCTTGGTATTTTTGGTACTGTGTTGCTCCCACTTGGTTGATTTTGTGTTGTTTTTTTTCGAGTGTTGTCAGTCAGGCTACCTATTCTTGCTGGCAAGCCTGCTTTGGCCTTGTCGTTAAGCTTCAAGGACTACATTGTCCATGTTCTTGTGGTTGGTTTTGTTGCTGGTGACTGCCACTATGCAGGATAATATTTGATGATCCAGTCCACCTCATTTTCATAGTATTGTATCTTCAACCACCCTTTGTTGGGATCCCTCGTGGCTTGGATCCATACATGGTGCATGGATGCCTTGAATTTGGCTATCCCCTCTGTCTCCTACACTACCTCCATCGGTATGCACCATATATTTGTTGTTTTTTGTTGTATGTCTTCTAACAACGTGTTGAACACTGCATTATTGGCATGTTATGCCTTATTTTCCTTGGCCTGCCAGAAGGACTCATATTTGGTTGCGTAACACTTTCCTATTATGTCTAGGAATGTTGAGAACTTAGGCTCTTTCCACCCTGCTAAGGATATCAATATTATCAACCACGAGTAATGGAACTTAATTCCATTTTCTTTTCTGTCGCGACAGTCAATTAAGAATTGGTTAAGTAGGTAGGGCACCCAGTTGAACATAACTCCCTTCACGCACTGTGTTGTTTTTGCAATCACGCCTGCTGGCGCTTCTTCTCTATGCCATTTCTTCAATAGTTTACATGCCATCAGTTTGTTGGCAGACCATTTCGCATTGTCATTAATTTCTTTGATGACAATGCATTTTTTTCCCGAAGTAGTGTTGAACTCCAATTTAACCTATTCTTCCATTTCTTTCTTGCATGCCTTGTTCTCTAAGTAATATTTAGTCTGTGCATTGAATATGCAGAGTCCTATTATTTTGGAAATCAATGCCACATCATATTTCATTGTTCTCTCCATCCATAATATGCGTCAATGGATGTGGGTGAATAATTGTTTGAAACATAAGCCAACATTCTTTCCATGCCAAAAATGTGGTATGTTTAACAGATTCATAATGCCCGAATTGTAGAGCCTCGTGATCCACTGTGTGGGCTCTAGCATGGATCAACCTAGGGGTCCAATTTCCCATGTGTTTATCAAGTATTTCTCCTCTACCAACTCTAGAAACTTGGTCACGTCATGCACGTCATGGTCAACATATATCATCTTAGGTACCTTTCCAAACATGTCACTGACAGTGATGACTGCGTCTGGGAGAAAAGGGAGGGTAATCTCCATGGAGTTTGGTGTTTTTCTTTTCTGTCCCACAACATATGTGACTGCCTCTACTACTTCTATGCCCTCTTCCTCCCCCATTGACTCTGGATAGTTTATGATGTCTTTGACTACTACCTCCTCGTGTTCTTGGGACTGTCGTTGTCCCATTGTTTCGTCAGGATTTGCAAGTGTCTCGGGGTTAGCGTTTGAAGTGTCATTCTGAGCCTTAGAGCTCTTCCCTATTTCATCTTGTTGCATTGTCGGAATATCTTCCTTGACCTATGTCGGGCTAATTGATTTTGGTTCCAAGGTGGTCACATCCTCAAGTTCAACCACATTCTCTAGATGTTGCATTCTCTCTTTGCACCTTTGGTCCTATCGAGTAATCTAGAGGAACTGTCCTGATGAACCAAAGTTTGGTGGAGTCATCCTCTCTCAAATTTGTGTACTTGGTGGCTTTGTTTTACAATGCTCACTAGGGAAATCGCTCTATTTCTTGTTCTATGCTCACAATTCTCTAAGTTTTGAATAATTGTGTGCTTTCCACCTTTTATAGACCTGATCATATTCAATTTTCATTTTTTGTGTGCATTTGCGACAATACAATTTTTACTATGTGTTGTCTTTTGATGTTTTGTCACAGTAATTACTGCATGTGACTTTTTTCATTGTTTTTGTATTTTATTCCTTTTGTATTTTTGTATTTATTTTTCTTTCTTTTTATCCTTTTAATTTATTTTTGTCTTATTTCTATCCTACTCTCTACTATAGTACACTATATACATGTGTGTCTCACTGCGTTATAACTTTTAAGTGTTAGGAGGTCGACTGTCTCTGTACAGTTTTAGTTGAATTATGTTGATCATTCCTTTCAATTATGTTCCTGCCAAATCTCTTAGCCATACCAATCCTCCATCTATGACAATATTTACCTCATATGGCCCTAGTCAATGCATTCTAAATTTTCTAGGATGTTGAAGAAATTTACTGTCATAGAGAAAGACTAGGTCTCCCTTCAAATTATTCCTCTTGATATGTCTATCATTCCAAGATTTATCTCTTGCTTTCTGTAATTCTTGGTAAAATCCTTACAGAATCATGTCCTCTTCCATATCCATTAGATGATTCAACCTCTCCTTTATTGTTCCTCTTTCTGTCATGTTGGTAATTGCTTCTACCTGCAGACTAGGTACCCGGAATTCTAATGGTACTACTGCTTCATTCCCATACACCAATCTAAATGGTGTCTGTCCTATAAGATTATTACATGTAGTCCTATATTCCCATAGTACTTCTAGTATTTTCAAGGCCCAATCATCCATGTTGGAATTGTAGATCTTTGTCAGATCATTTTCCAAGATCTTATTGAATTATTCTACCATTCCATTT
>SNQJ01S0032513.1:0-21087 GCA_010110895.2 Picea sitchensis | reverse complement strand
AGGGAGGGAGAGACATAGAGAATTAGAGGGTGGGAAAGGGATAAATGTGGAGAGAAGACAAAGAGAGTGAGTGGGATAAAGAGAGAGGGGGGGTGGGTAACGATGAGAAAGAGACATAGGGATGGAGGTGAGGAAAATGGAGACAAGGAGAGAGGGGAAGTGGGGGAAGAGAGAGAGAGAGGGGGAGATGGAAAGTTGGAGGGGAGTGTGAGAAAGATATAGGGTGAGAGAGTCCACATAGAGAGAGGAATATAGAGGGAGGCAGAGAATGGGGGAGAGAGAGAGAGAGGGGGAGTTATTTATTTTTAATAGGAATGCACATGCTTTCCTATTCCTAATAACACACAAACATTTTGGGAACACACATGCACTTTAGGAATACACACACACACTTTGGGAACACATGTGTGTTCCTAGAGCGTGTGCACGTTCTTTTGAATTCAATTTTTAATGGGAGGGCTTGACAAATTTATCATACATGTATGCTCACTTGGTTTCCTTGGATTTATATTTAGGATGACAAACCTAGTGATTTGGTCTGCAAATTGATAAAAACCTCCATTTTTTTGAATACTTGTCTATATCTTTGTTTTTAATGTTACTTTTCTATAGGCTAAAAAATTTAGTTGTTGACAAAACTACAGAAATAGATAGAATCATCTATGAAGATTCCAAATATATAGGTATATATATAATAAATATTGTTTACTATATTTAATCTATTTTTTTCTTTGCATATATCAAAATCCTAGAATAATACATATGTCTTATTTCTTCTATAACTTTTTGTTGGATTGACCATTTGTAAAATGAATTATATGTCGCACTAGAGGAGACCAATATCTACAATCTACAAAGAAAGAGAAATTATTTTGGTCATGTTAATACCCTCTTAGAATGCATGAACAAAAGGAATTGTAATTTCAAGGATATATTAACTTTCAAAATTTTAAAAAATATATAAAGTTAATATTATAAATTTCCAAAAAATACACTGCACTAGAAAAACAGGTTCTCCACAATTGTACAAGTTTTTGGAATGAAATTCCATCGTTAAGGTACTCATCATCTGCATGAACAAAAGCATACACCTTATATTTTTCTACAAAAAGAACATACCACTTTTAGAAAAAATAAAATTTCACACAGTTATTCACAATTTCTATGAATAAAAGTTGTATATTGGGAAAATTAATTCAATTTATTACGTTTCGTCTTTGTATACCATATTCGAATTCATTGTAAAAATAACTTGAATAATCCCTCCAAGTTAACAGATTGTTGTTTTTCCATGTTTTCATTGCCACTAGCGTGTCATGAGAGACCATCATTAGCTTGCACATGCCCTTACATAAGATAGTGCAGAAGAAAAACATAATTAACTAATGTGCCAAGTTATTCCATCGCAATATACGATGTTATCTAAGGTTCCCTGAGAACCATTTGTGATTCCTAATTCAAATTCTTTCTCTTTATGATTTATGTTTGATTTCCTTCCTCTTGTTAAAAGGGGAGAAGGACATGGATTCTTCTTTAGTATTTATACAAAGGAGGGAGATTTATATTCTCCTTTCCTTTCATCACCAATCTCCTCACATGTTGAATATGGGCCCTTCTCGAGGGGATCCACCAAAAACCAAATTGGTAGCCTATACACAGATTCTGGAACTGAATCCTTCCCATGTGAATATGCACTTCCCTCACGCAAGGCCACATTTCCTTTATTTGAGTTATCTGAATTCTATTGTAATTTTATCGGTCGCTCAGAAATAATCTATGGACTATTTTTATGAGAATCTTCCTCCTATGAGCCCTCTTTTTCTTCATCTTGAGTTTCCAAAGATTTAAATCTATTATTGGAGCGATTATATGGGTGGTATTGAGACCTATAGTTAGACTCTTCCCCCGCAGGATGTTGTTTCTTGTGCTTTCTTGAAACTTGTTTAAATCCTTGATCCACATTATTCTGCAGTGATTGAGTTTCTTTGGATTTAGGTGATCCAGATTGTTTTTTAGAATCAAATGAAGGAAGATATATAACAATTAAATATACAAATATATTGTGAGATACACATAAATATTGCAATACACACAGAGATGCAGCAATGCACAATTTTTATTAATGAGAGAATGTACAGAAATTGTAACATTAGAGAGTGAATGACTCGCTATAATGGTGGTAGATTATCTCTGAGAAGAGATGTGATGGATATGATCATTTGCAATAAGATGATGATTTTTACAATGAGTCTCTAGAGGCCTTTTTAACATAAATAAAATCCAAAACACTAACCCTGAAAGATGAAACGACAAAATTCACGTGGGCCCCGATGGGGTAAGTTGGTACGTCAACTTCCCAAGGGCGTAAATTTTGCATATGATCTATGATTGGGGAGCATGATATCTAATTTGAAAGGTATATTCGAGGAATATACATTTTTCCATCACACTCTAGATTAATACTATAATGTGACTGTGGCATGCCCATAAAATGTTGTTTAGGGCCTCAACACGACCTCGAAAGTTTAGGAGTCAAAATGTTGTAGAAAAACTACCAAGGTGGAAACCCCTATTTTGAGTCAGTGGAATAGGTGGGTGGCCACCGATTTCCACCTGGATCAATTCTCCCCCTTTAAGAAGCAATTGTCTCCATTGTGTCAGGTCCCAGGGGAAGATTTTGTTGAATATGACCTTTGGTGAGTTGCTTTCCCTTTTGAAGAAGTTTCCCTACTTAACTTGTTGAAGGTTGTTATGAACCAATCTAACTGCATGATCATCCTGAGTGTGGGAGGAATCTATTAGTGAATATGTAGCATGAATAACATGAATGGATTTATCATAACTTTATTTGACTGGGTAGTGTGGAGGCACCCCCGTAGGTGTAGTAGGAATAGCTTGGTGCTTTTCTACAATCTTGTTGATCTGCTTCTATTGGATAGAAGGTTCTTGGACTAAGGATAAAGTTGTTGCAATGTCCTCTTATGACCAGGTGGTGAAGAGGATAAACTTTGCAATATGAGATATTACTTTGCGACATTTTTTTTTCAGTATAGTAGTTAGAACTACCTCTTGTATTTGTATTGATGACCCCCCAGAGTAACAATGATGCTATGGGTTCGAGACTCATAAAAATCATGATTCCTCCACTTATATGGATGGACTAACAGAAAATGATAGAGTTCCAGTGGAGAAACATCAAAAAGTACCTAATCCTTAAAGGGCTTGATGTCATATGACAGGTGACACTACTAGTTGACATGAAGATCTCATCTCTGGCGAAGCCATCCGATGTTGTATGGTTGTGGGTGTGGTTTTGTAGGAAAATATAATTGCTTGATGACATCTATTGAGATTAGGTTATCCTTCCTTCCACTATCAACAATGAAATGTAGCGGGGTCCCCTTCACCCACATCTGTGAATGGAAAAGACGCTCCCCCTCCTCAGGATCCTCTGGTTCTTCTGGTTGTATTGTTACAATCATGACATTAGCAGTGGGTTCTATATCAATTATCTGTCTCCTTCTTTTATTTTCTGAATCAGAGTCTGAGTAGGGGATCGATTCTATTTCTTTGAGCTTCACCACCAATGACTGTTTTGAGTGACATTCATCGATGTTGTGCCAAGGGATTTTGTTGAATTCACACCACTTCCTACTGTCCTTCTTCATCTTCCCATTACACTTATTTTCTTGTGGTTTGGACTGGTTGTCTTGAATATTCTGTGAGTTAGGGATGCCTTTACCATACTTTGGTTTTTGCGGATTTGCAGACCTAAATTCTCGCTTGTTCTATTGTTTAAAGTTGTGCTCAATTTTAAAAACATATCTATAAGTGGCTCTCAGTGATGAGATGTCTAGAAACTCCATTTCAGTTTGGATGTACCTGTGTAGAGCCCCACGGTATTTTAGAACCATATGTCATTCACAGTCTTTGATACCCATCTTGGTGTGCAAGTTATGGAAGGTATCTATGAACTCCATAATTGTTTGGTCCCACTTTTTATGCAGCATTCTCCATCTCATGTATTGGTCATCATAGTTTCCCAAAGGGTAGTATTTCTCCTTTACCGCATCCATAACAAAATCCCAAGTGGGCTCGACCCCAAATATTACATACTCCTTTGTGGAACTTTTCTCCCAATAAGTTTCCCACCAATGTTTGAGATGGGGGATATCCTTGAGGAGTGCAAAGGTGATCTTTTCTCTGTCGGAAACATTGTGAACAGAGAAATAACCTTTTAGCAAATTTAACCGTTTTTCCAAAGCATCTGCATCAATCTGACCTTCAAATGTGGGAATATAAAAAATAACTTGTACCTTTAATGGAGCAGCGCCTCCAAAGCGACTTCTTGATGAAGAGGTGCCTGATAGTGTAGGAAATCTTTGAAGGATTTGGGAAAAATTCTCCAACATCTCCTTCCTATGTTGCATGAGGGATTTCGTGAGAAAAAGCATGATGGGATCTTCTTCTCTTGTGTATCTCTTTTATTCCTCCATGGGAGACTACTTAGGTTGACGAGAGAAGTTTTCATTAAGGGAAACTAGCTTGAGACCCAACTCTAGCTCGAGACCCACCTCTCAGTACCCTGACCTCATTAGGGAAATGCACTAAGAAACGACAATGAACAACCTACTCTGATGCCACTGATGCAGATTATTTTTTAGAATGAAATGAAGGAAGATATATAACAATGAAATATACAAAGATATTGCGATATACACATACATATTTCAATAAACACAAAGATACAGTAATGCACAATTTTTATTAATGAGAGAATGTACAAAACTGTAAAATTACAAAGTGAATGACTCCCTAGAATGGTGGTAGCTTATCTCTGAGAAGAGATGTGATGTCTACACTCATTCACAAGAAGATGATGATGTTTACAATGAGGCTCTGGAGGAATTTTTAACATAAAGAAAATCCAAAACACTAACCCCAGAAGATGAAATGCAAAAATTCATGTGGGCCCTGATGGGATAAGTTGGTACGTCAACTTCCTAAGGGCGTAAATTTTTCATATGTTCTCTGTTTAGGGTGCACGATAGCTAGTTTGAAAGGTCTATATGAGGACTACAAATTTTTTCATCACACTTTGGATAAATCCTATAGTGTGACTGTGGAGGGCCTAGAAAACGTTGTTTAGGGCCTCAAAATGACCCCAAAAGTTTAGGACTTGAAATGTTGTAGAAAAACTGCCAAGGTGGAAACCCCTTTTTTGAGCTAGTGGAATAGATGGCTGGCCACTGATTTCCACCTGGATAATTAGGGAATCTTTTGGCAAAGTGTCGATATTCATGAAAGATATTACATTTCAAAGGTACTTGTGCATAATCAAGGCACTGACAGTGACTCCAACCCTCCAGGTTGAGCTAAATTCCCTCTGGAAGTCGCTTTGAAAAATCCATGTCTACGAAATTTATGGCACTTTCCCTTAGGTTTTGCATGGGTTATATATCGACCTACCAATGGATTTGTAATAATATTCACCCCAGAAAATAGGGGGCAGGAACAAAATTCTAATCCAAATAGGAGCTACAGAGACCTCCATATTTGGGTTAAAGTCCAAATTTCTATTGGGAAAGAAACATTCCTCTGAAACCCATGAACTAGGGGCCATATCTGAAGATTAGGTCCCGATCGTTTTTGGTTTTGAAAATAAAAATGAAGAACGATTTTCCATAATAAAAAGAAAAAGGTTCTTGGTCAGACCAATTCTTGGAAATCAATTCTAGAAGTATCTTTGGACTGGACCAAAGGCCTAAAAAATTACCGACTAAACCTCACTCCAATAAAATGATGGATTTCTTTTTCCCACAAAGTGACCTAAGTCCATACTAGGAATGGAATCGACCCTTTTAACAAATTCACTCTCGCCAGTGGAAAGGAGAGGCATGTCCACGGATAAGAGGGCCATGATTTAATTCAACTTTCTCTCAAAGACATGATCAACCCATCGTAAATGAACAACTTCAGCCACGACCGACAACAAGCCATAATCGACACTCCTCCATGTGAGTGTAAAGCACAGAGCAACGACTAGGGATGGAGTCTAGGGAAAACCCTAGTTGTGGAGGGAGGCACCAAAGCTCCTCCTCATTACACTTCTTCCCACTATAAATGGGTTTATTGGCCCGAAAGATGCCATGATTTATGGTTATGATTTAAGAAAACAAGTCAGCCTCCAATCACAATTTTTAGTGGTGGTCCTTCCTGTGTTGATAGAATACAAAGTGGATATTTCTTAATGAAAACACAAGATTTATAATTTTCATCAAATTAATATTTTTTAATAAATCTAAAAACTATAAATATTTATGAAATCATTTTAAAATAAACTCTAAATTTGATCATTATTATAAAATATGTTTTTTTTTAAATAAATTTGTTATGCATTAAAATATTAATATAACAACATTTTCTTATAATTCCATAGATAGAATGTCATAGTTAATATAAGTAGTTTGTTTTTTTCCTTTAAATTTAGTTAAAAGTTTTATTTTAGTAAGAATAAAGATAAACCAAATCTCTATACATAATGTTTTTTAACTTTTATATTTGGTTAACCTTTATGTTATATATATGGAAACAAAATTGATATGAAAACTTTAATATTGATTAAATGAAGTTAAGATTTTTATTTTAATAAAAATAAGGATAAAACAATTTTTTTTGAAGAAATCATTTAAAATCTTTGTAGTTTTTCTCGTTTTTTCTGGAACTTTTCTGTGATTTTCAGAAATTATTTTTGGCTTCTTCAACCGGTTGAGCAATTGGACATGTGAAATGAGGTGAGTCACTTTTTACTTTGATTCAATTTTAATTTAAAATATATTTAAAATCTATTAACTTAAAGAGATTTAAATATTTTTTATTTATTTTTTATTCTGAGTTTCATAAGTAAAATTTGATTTGAGAGATAATAATTAATATCATTATTGTCAATTAAAAAAAAAAAATTCATTTTTAAAGTCAATCCAAAATAATAATTGTTACATTTTTTTCTCTTCTTTTCAATGAGCACTCCATCGCCTATTCCAAAAACTCAGCCTAATAGGGGGAGGCCCCCCAAAATCACCCTAGAGATCATATATGGTTATATGGAATCTGTAGAAAAAAGGAGAGAAGAGATAGATACCAAAATCCAAATAGAGTTAGAATCATTAAAGAAAAGGAGTGAAGAAAGAGACGCAAAACTCCAAATAGAGCTAGAGGAAATGATTGATAAAAAAATTAAAGATACCATTCAAACTCAAATAGATGATAGATTCTTAGGGTTCAATAGTGAATTGCAGATAATAAAGGATATGATTCAAGAAATGGAAAAACATAAACAATCAACCCAAGAAGGAGGGGCTAAAGAAAATCACAACTTGAGAGATACGATTAAAGAGCTAGAAGAAAAACTAACCAACAATTTGACCAAAGAGCTAGAAGAAAACTAACCAACAATTTGACCTCACACATGGTGGAAAGACTGATATCAAACCTATCAAAGAGAAAATGAATAAGCTAATTGAACTAAACCATGAGCATAACAAAAGATCCTTGAACCCTCATAAATTTTTGGTATAAAAGAACAACAAGAGGAGGATACATTAGCAATAGTAAAAGAAGAATTAAATAATAAATCACAAATTGATACAACTTACCTCATAGAAGCAAAGAGGCTAGGAAAAATAATTGATCACAAAGATAGGTTGATCCATGTGAAAATAAGTTGTAATGACCATAAATATAACATACTTAGTAAATATTCAAGCTTAAAAGGGTTAGAAATATTTATAAATGAAGACTTCATTCCCGAACACCAAGCTGAATTAAGGAAGGAAGTTCAGAAGGTAAAAGAAGCCAGGAAAGAAGGAAAATGGGCAATAATTAGAAATCGAAAATCTAGTGTTAGGGATAGAGACCAAAAATATAATAATAAATAAGAATTTGGGACACTCGGTATCCTTTTTTGGAACTGTCGTGGCTTTCCATGGAACAAAGGTCCTATGATAAGTTGGATCCTGAGTGATATTGATATTATCTATCTAGTTGAAACTTGGAAGCATGAGGACTCTAAGGTCCCTATCATAGAAGGATTTGTCTTGTGGCTGGCATGGAACAAAAAATCCCACTGTAGAGGGATAGGAGGCATAGCTTGTTATATTAAAAAGAGAATTTCTCCTCACATTCAACTTCATAAGATTGACCCTCTCAATCAGTACATTTGGATACAAATTTTAGACACCAATGCTTAGAATATGTATACATAAATTTTCTATTTTGCACCTATTAATTCTACTTTTTATAAGAAAAACAATCTAGATAAAAATTTAGAACAAGATATTTATAGTTTGAAAAATGAAGGTAATATCCTCCTTCTAGGAGACTTTAATGTTAGGACTACAACTAAACAAGCTACTCTTTTAAGTATTGATTCCAACCATAATCCTTTATGGCTAGATGCGGACCTTGTTTTATCTAATAGCTACAAAAGAAGATCTAAAGACCTAATTGAGAATTTGTTTGGTACTAAGTTGGTCAAGCTCTGCAGCTCTCAAGACCTAATAATTTGCAATGGAGTAATGAAGTGGTCAAACTCAAACCAAATGACTTGCATTCATGGGCTAGGTAGTAGTATTGTAGATTATGTGATATTTGATATCCCCGTTTCCAACCAAATAACAACTTTTGACCTTTTAAATGACCATGAGCCTGACTCTGATCATAAACCTTTAACCCTAAATCTAAACTTTTCCATGCATATGAGCGCCATTGAAGAGAATTCTAATAATCAAAGGAATCTGCGCTTTGACAAGAGTAAAGTTGACATTTTCTTAAAGGATTTAAATAGTAAATTAAATCTCCTAACTTATAAGGACAACATTGAAGAACTCTATCATAATTTTACAACTACCCTTTCCACTTCTATAAACAAGTTCTCTTTCGAGGTGTCCTATAAAAAGAATAATAGAACGACCAACCCTTGGTATGATAAATAATGTAAAATTGCTAGGAAATATATTAGGGATGCTTCTAATGAGTCCTTAAAACTTGATAAGATCAATACGTACAAAGCCCTAATTAAAAGGAAAAAAATGTACTATATCAATAAAAGTTAAAATCAACTTTCACAACTATATAAGCTAGATCCTAAGAAGTTTTGGAGCCGAATTCTAAACTAAAGTACTAAAGAAAATAATAGGATTCCCTTAAGGGATTGGAATTCCTACCTTAAAAGTCTTTATGAGTTCCATAATGCCATGGACACCATTCCTATTGTCCCTACAAAGGAAGAAGTTTTTTCTTTAGATGACATAGAGTTTGGGGTTAAGCGGCTTGCAAATGGGAAAGCTAAGGATATTGAAGGCTACCAAGCTAAAAATTTTAAAATCGGAGGGCATATTCTTATCCCTCACATACACAAGATCTTCAATTTAACAGTCAAGAATGGCTTCCCTAAACCCTGGACGCGAAGCCTCATTATTCTTATTTTTAAAAATGGGGATATAAACATTCCCTCTAATTATCGGACCATTATGATTAGCCCGATTTTATCCAAGCTTTATGGAATTATTTTGGAAAAGAAGATTATCCTTTGGCTAGAAAGTCACAGTAAAAGAGCTAAAGGCCAGGTCGGGTTTAGGAGATATCATTCAACTGTGGACCATCTTGTTACCTTTAAGATCATTGTAGATGAGTTTCGCAATACTAAAACCAATATTTTTTGTTGTTTTGTTGACTTTAGAAAATCTTTTGACATAATTCCTAGGAAAAACCTTTGGAATAGGTTGGAAGAGATAAAAGTGCCTCTCGAGTTGAGGGTTTATGCAATAAGGATGTATGAGAACGTTATTGCTAAGTTTAAAAACACTAAGGGGTGGTCAAAAGAGATTAACTGGAATATCGGAGTCATACAAGGTTGTCCCTTGTCCCCCACCCCTTTTGGCATATACATTGACAAGTTAGAAGATTTCTTGGAAAAATTAGGTTCTATCGAACCTAATCTTGCTGTTATAGTCATCATTCTTCTTCTTTATGCCGATGATATCATTCTTATGGCAAGGAATCCCCATGATCTTGAAAACCAACTAAGAATCCTTAAGGATTTTTGCGCCAATATGGGTATGACTGTTAATACTGATAAGACTAAGGTCATGATTATTAAATCCAATAAGATCCCTTATGATACCTTCGTATATGAAAACAAAAACTTGGAGGAAGTGACTTCATACAAATATCTTGCAATTGATATTCACCACAAGCTCAATTGGAATTATAGCATCGAGAAAATAATTATTGGGGGATGGAAACCTTATTATGGGTTTGAAAACAATTGTAAAGAAGTTGATCTTTGGAGTTGGGATAAGAAGAAACTCTTCTTTGAGACTCTTGTTACACCTCTTATTATTTATGGATGTGAATTCTGGGGTTGTAGTATCTCTTGTGAATCCTGGAGAAAGATAGAGCAAATACAAAAGAATTTTATAACCTATAATCTCAAAATTAAAGGAAATGCGCCCTATCACATCCTCCTCTTAGAAACACGTCTCTCCCCCATTGAGAGCATGGCTATGACTAGATACCTAATGTATAAGAACAAGTTAAACAATATGGAAGACAAGAGGCTTCTAAAAATTGCTTCAAAATCGAGTCATAACCACCATTGACTCAAGCGAGGATGGCATAAAGATGCCTGGTCTTGGCTAAACTATTGGGGAATCATGGAAGACACCATTTTGTAGAGTAAAGATACTATTTAAAAAAACATCAAATCAAAATTTAAGGAGAAAATGTGACAGTGATAAAGAGTTAAGAGTTAGATGAAAAAAGAAAATTAAGGTATTATAAGGATGTAATCAACCCTAATCTAGAATATCAAAATTATCTGTCTTTTTTGCAAGTGTAAAGAAAAAATAAACGTTGCTAAGATAAGAACAATTTCTCACGAGCTTCATAATGAAACTGGGCGTTGGTCAATTCCTAAAATGCCATGGGATGAAAGAGTGTGTCACCTTTGTGACACTAAGAAAGGTGAAGATGAAAAACACTTTCTCTTAGATTGTCCTTACCCTCTTAAAATCCTATAAACCAATTTGATCTTAGTAAACGTTAATCATCCTCGTAATATACATGACAAGAATTTCTATAAGAAGAATTTAACATTGATTAATTAAAATCATAATTTTGATATCTAAATTTTAATATTAATTAAATGAAGTTAAAATTTGTGTTTTAATAAAAATAAAGATAAAACATTTTTTTTAATGGAGAAAGCATTTAAAAACTTATATTTTGTTATCTTTTATGTTGTATCCTCGAAGGAATTTTTATATGAAGACTTTAACATTGATTAATGGAAGTCATTGTTGATCAATTGATTTCCCTGTCGCCTTTTACTTTAAATAATTTATTGTAAATTTAAAAATGGGTTATTAAATATTGTGTACCATTGTGTATTTTGTTTTATGTTGTAGAGGTATAACTAATTAAAATATCATTTAATTATATTATACAAATATGAGATTTAGTATATATAAGAAATGAAATCATATTTTATGTTGTATAATTATTTTTAATATATTGATGTATTCTTAAATTTGTAATTGGTATGTAATTTTAAAATAAAAATTTAAACATTATAAAATTTTGAGACACCATTAAAAAATAACATTTTATAACTTTATATAGAAGAAAGAACCAATAAAATGGATGTGTGAAGTTTGAACTACTCTCTTTCACCCCAAAAAAAAACAATCCAGTAGCTTGAAATTCAATGGGGTTTCACGGTTTCCAGTAAAAAATATTTAATCAGCTTGATAGGAGCTTGAGATCCAATGAGGGTTTCACGGTTTCTAGTAATATCATGTATAACTTGAATAGCCACTGAAGTTTTCATAAGCTAAACCGGTGACTATCGAATATTTGTATAAGATTTAATAACTCTGCACCTATAGACATCGATTTTTTAAAACCCCTTTAAACATTTTTATTGGGAAATGATAGTTAACATTTTTAAACATTTTTATTGTGAAATGGCAATTCAAACATTATTTAAATTCACTCTAAACAAACAGTTCAATTGTGAAATGGTAGTTTCAAGTAGTATGCAGACTACTTAGCTGAGACCATGTTATAAACAAAAGGGACATCTTAAAACTAAAAACAGCAAACACAATTTAAAAAAGAACATCTCAGCTCTTTACTCATTTGAAAATGGAGTTTCTGTATATTTTCAGTTTATATTTATCCGAAATTGTTGGATTTGTACATTTAAGTAATCAATTCTTAATTTAGTATAATCTAAGTATCTTAGGCATTTTTCAGTATGCTGAATCTATTTCTACATTCAAAAATGAATTTTAAACAACATAAAATTATAATTTTGTACAAATTCATATCGTCAAATTCCTAAAAAAAATCTAAGTTCAGCTCATATTTGTCCTAAATCTGGTCAGAAATTGTTGGATCTGTACCTTTGAGTGATTAATTCTTAATTCTGTATAATCTAAGTATCTAAGGCATTTTTCAGTATGCTGAATCTATTTCTACATTCAGAAATGAATTTTAAACAACAGAAAATTATAATTTTGTACAAAAAAAGCCATTTAAAATTAAGGAAAAGCAGTAGTCTAAATGTTCTACCTTTTGGCTGTTTTCTGGCAACTTTTTCCACCCAAAATCCTGTGATGAATGGTTGAGTGCCCCAGGACTTTTTCAACAAACTGAATCCATTTATACATTCAAAAATACAATTTAAATAACAGAAAATAGCTATTTTATCCAAATTTATATCACCTGATTCCGATTTAAAAACCCATATTTTTCATTGCATAACGTATCCATACACTAGAAATATATAAGCAAATAGGGAACTCCAGACTTTCCAAAGGTCTCGACTACGTGCAATTAAATCTAGTGACTTTCAATCCACGACTGCCAATGTAGCAAAGATGAAGACAGATAGAGGCTTATAAATGTTCATTTGACTCATAGATTATCATATGCTTCAACTTCTCACGATTAGAGTTAGAAGTGAGCTACGCATGGTTGGGCGTCGTGAAATATTTCTTCGTCGAGGAGGGCGGTGTCAGTGTGAATGCCAGGAACAAAGGGAGGTCTTGAAACAAATTGCAGGGCCTCCCACCTCAACCCGTGGAAGAAAGCATGGTTCTTCACATCTGTGGCTCCCATGGAGGATCCCAGCCTCTTAGAGGGTTCCTTCACCAACAGTTTCTTAATGAGGTCTTTGAGTGGAGACCACGAGCCTGTTATGTGAGGATCTTTGCACATAATGTTGAAAAATGTATCCTTTCTGCTGGAGCCACTGAAGGGAGTCCTCCCATATATCATCTCATACACAAATATTCCGAACGACCACCAGTCCACTGGAAAGGCATGACCCGTGCGCCACAGGACCTCTGGTGCAATGTACTCTTCTGTGCCTACGAATGAATGGGACTTCATGGTTTCTTCAACTTCCCCATCAATACTAGTGGATCTGGACGATCTCTCCTCTTCTGAACTGGAATTGTAACTATATGCAGATTCATGTCCTGATCTGGTTTCATTAACATGGGAGGATAGACGAAGGGAGAGATCGAAATCAGTAAGCATAATGTGACCATTGTCTTGGACCAATATGTTCTCTGGCTTCAGATCCCTATACACTATCCCTTGCTCGTGCAAATACTCCAGCGCCAATACCACTTCGGCTGCATAAAATCTGCGGCATATCACATATCTTCTAAACTATCAGAAAGCTTTGGAATTCATATACATATGTGAATATCTATTGAAATTATCAAAATATACCAACAAATATATATATATATATATATATATATATATATATATTTATATTTTGCATACCATTTTTCTTCCTTGTAGGGAATTTCCAGGGTTGTAACCATCAGAGAAATTTCAGCATTACAACTAAAAAAATGTTAAATTACAACTAAAAAAATATTACAGAAAAGGGTATCAAATATCTGCAGCTCATATGGAAGAGACACCTAAAGATAAGGTGCCAAATTTGGAAGACCATGCAGTCCTGGAATATGGAGTTATCTATAACAATATTCTGCACATAATGCTAATCTGACTATTTTAATATGTTTATAAACCAAACTTTAGAATAGTTAGCAGCAACGACTGTATTCATTTTTTGGCACCCAAATGCACAAGATGAATCCAGCTTACTGTAATGAATACTTTGAAGATCTGCAATTTCAGTAGACTGTCCTTCAGTCGTCTCTTGCAGGACAGTAACAGTTACAATTGATGGCATTGTGTTGACATTGGCAGTGACGTTCTTTTATAATAATGAGAAAACATAAAGTACAATATCCTGCTGTTTTTCAGTAGGATACAAATGAAAAGAATTTTTACAGAAGTACAAAAGTTAGCTACAGAAAGAAAATTTCATCACGAGATTAAGAAAAAAACTGTAGGAAACTGTGTGGCGATTGAACAACCCTGAGAAGTTTTTTTTGTTAACAAAGAATGCTTGGCTTAGCTCGCGAACAGAGCTTCTTCCTTAGTTTTCTGAGTTCCAACTAGCTTAGATCCCTCAGTTGCAAGGTATTTGGACTTTCAACTAGTTTCTATTTTATTTAGGGATATTTCAGTTTTGAGCTATTAATTTGGGCTAACAATATCCAGCCTGTTATGCAGTATTCAATATTCCTACAGGTGAAATATAGATTGTTAGATCCCAAAACTTATAATCTATTTAAAGAGTAGAGATATTCCAGTTTTGAGCTAACAATATACAATATACAACTTGCTATACAGCATTCAATAATCCTTATAAAAGGCTTACCAAACTTAATATTGATAATAATTAATATTCCTGAAATATAGATCGCCAAATCCCAAAACTTATAATCCCTATAGAAAGCTTACCCAGCTTAATATTGATAATAATCAATTTCTTTCTATTTTAAAGATTAAACAAATCTTTAATTTTAAACAACTTATTTAATATTTTCAATTTCTTTCTATTTTAAAGGTTAAACAACTCTTCAGTTTTAAACAACTTATTTAATATTTTCATTTTAAAATCACAGTACATCATCCATATTCATATTTCTCTTCAAAATCAAAACACCTTAGAATATCCATGTCTATATTTATCCAAAATCTAGGTTTAATAAATTGAAAATTAGCGTGATTGTTAGTTAGTCTTATTAGCCATAGACTTTGACATCTCCATATCTCATTTGTCTAGATATATCTAGAATAATATAATCTCCTTTTTACCAGATATATTTATAATTAATATTTCATTTTCTAAATGTGTATCATTTTGTTTCTCTATATAATAAATACTATACTATTTTTTGGTTGATATTATTTCTTTGTATTTTGAATATTTTAAATATTATCACATAAAAAGTATATAATTATTTATTATTATTTATGTAACTTGGTATGGTTACATCTCTATAGTTAGTAGTGACTTTTTCATACCTATCAAAGTAAAGTGCTTAGCTATTTTTCATATAATATAGAAAAAAAATTATTCAATATGTTTTTAACCTTACTCATTTTCAACATTTTTAATTGATTGGGAACTCTTTTGAAAACTTGAAGCTTTATATAGGAGAAATATTGTCATCAATTAACCGTCAATTTTATTGAAGTAAGATTTAAAATGTATCAATATCTCTATACATTCTAATCTAAATATATTTTTAATATATATTATTGTGGCTCTCAACTTCAAATTTCTTTTAAATTTGAGCTTCAATTTTATTGAAATAAGATTTAAAATGTATCAATATCTCTATATATTATAATCTAAAATATCATTCTAATTTAAATATTTTTTTATTATATATTATTAAGGCTCTCAACTTTCCTGTAAATTTGTGGAAAACTTCTCCTGATTATATTATTAACTAATATTAAAAGATTTATAGATATTACCAACTATTAAAACAAAAACAATATTAAATCAAAATTTATCAATAAAATCTAAGGTTGATCCTCAAAATATGTTCATAAAAGACCAATTAAGTTAAATATGGGTGAAACATATCGTACCAGCTTATCCCATTACTGTAACCCCTATGGTGTGCGATTTTTCAGTTTTGGGTAGGGAAACATTTAGTTATAAGAAGATTTACAGTTCTATAGAGATGATCTGATATATTTGGGAAAACCAAACCAGTGGTCTCACCTTAGGGCAGATTCAGAGAGAGTTTTGTTTGGCTGTGAACGCCTGAAAAGGTTGATATCTCCTCCTGAGCAGTATTTCATTGCAAGAAACGTATGGTTTTCAGACTCAAAGTGCGTGAAAAGAGAAGGGAGGAAAGGATGATCGAGGATGGAGAGGATCTCCTTCTCCTTGGCAGCCATGCTAAATGCCTCTTTCTTCCTGAGTACCTCTTTGTTCTTCACCTTCACCGCAAAAGCTCCGTTAGTGCTGCGCTCCACAGCAAGGAACACTGAACTCATATGGCCTTGGCCAAGCTTCTTCACAACACTCAAGCCCTCCGAAAGATTCAACCGCACTCCCCTCTTCGTCTCTTGGTGTTCACGGATTGAAATGTCCACCACCTTGCAGGAATCGCTGGTCTTCGCAGAACAATGATCTTCTGGATCGTATAACAGCATGACTGCAGACGTTCCTACTTACTCTCTGGCCTCCTTCGTCGACGTTGGCGAGTAGAGATAAAAGAAGAAGAGCAGCTGGCTAACTGTTGAATAAGGATAAGGTGTAGTCCAGGCCCCAATTTTTTAAGTTATTGTTATTAGTATTTTTAATATGTGCTAAAGTTTGTTTGACAGCGTTCAAGTAAATCGAACTCTAAAATCTAAATTTAGAGCAAAAAGTTTACCAATTTTGAAAGAAATTTATAAAAAATAAGAGAGAAGCTACTCGTGTCCCTTATCCTAAGCCCTGTGGTAGATAGATAAGATACTCTTTTTCTACAATGGAGAAGCGAATGCACGGATGGTGAAGACGACAGATACCTGTTAGAAGATCATGTCTTTTCTCATGAGCTGTTACATTTTTTTCTGAATTTTTTGTTCTTTTCGAGGAACAATATGTAGTCTATTACTTAGAATTGAATGTTATGGTAGGTGGATTATAGATAGTAGAATCTGGATTTGAATAGCTTATGATTTGATTTGAATTATTATTTAGATCTGACAATCTATAATCTAAATAGAGTTGATACTCTATAATCTACCGACTGAATATTGACCCCTTATTTAAATCCAATTATCTATAATCCACTTATTATAACATTCAATACTACTTAACAAACTGGATATTGACCGCCCTTCCTTGCAATAGCAAACTGGATATTGAACACCCTTCATTGCAGTAGATGGATAAGAAAACCCTTTTGTACCAAAAAGAAGAGAATGCACGGATGATGATAATGAATGATAATAAGGAAGACATACACCTGTGACAACCTCCCTGTCATCTGTCCTGCGCTGTCACGGTCTGTATCTGGATGCGCATCATTTTGTATTTGTTAGACATGAGTTTAATGTATTTTGGCTTACTTGCAGCCTGTTTGGACAAGGTGGTGGTGAGGATATTTATCTTCTTCCTCCGGGGTGTGGCGGATATTTGTTGGTATTGACAGTAAGCGGTGCAGCATACATAATAGGCAGGATGATTCGTCGAGGCCTTTATCTCCAACCATCCCCTATCTCTATTCTGTCTCTGTTTTAGTTATTGTACTTAGGTTCATAGACCTTCATTTTTGTACTTAGGTTCATAGACCTTCATTTTTGTTGAAACAATTCCATATTGTAAGTTTAATGATTCAAATTTGTAATTAAAAATTAAGCAAGATTGGTAAAGAATATTGTAAGTTTAATGATTAAAATTTGTAATTACAAATTAAGCCAGAATGGTAAGAAAACTCATTCTTATGTAAGTGTTGTGTGTTATAAAAATACCTTATTCCTATTTCTATGTGAGATTAAGAAACTTTTTGATATAAGTTAATTAGGGGTCTCTGTGAGCTTTAAGAAATTTTTTGATATAAGTTTATTAGGGGATAATTGTGGGCTTTCAAGATTTTTAGATATAATTGGAAAAGTTATCAACTTGTAGAGTAATAATTAGATGGAGCTTTTGAGTAATAATTAGATGGAGCATTTTACAAAGATAATTAAGTTATACATATTTGTTAGGCAAGTTTTTTTTTCAAGAAAACAATATTTTTTTTATGAAATACATAATTATCTACAAATTGATGTGGATATTTCACTCATAGTTAGTGAGAATAAATCTTACAATTGTTTATAAACTTTTTGTTATGTATTGTTTTTTTTTAATATTTAGATACTATCTTAACACACAATATAATTAAAAATGTTGGTATTGAAATAAAAGAAGCTAAAACAAATATCACACCATCCACATAATGATGTATTCCTTGAAAACTAATATTGGAAAACCAATAAAATGATGAGGACCATGCCTTGCTATCTTTTTCTTAGTTAAGAAATATAAATACAAAGAAAAGTGAACTTACTAGGGAGTTTCCATGGACATTATGGTTTATATGTTTTCTATAGGGTCTTCTACTTCCTCTGTTATGCTCCAACATTCCACTCCATTTCTCTACTCATATATGGAATAGTAAATCAATACAACATATTGGAACCCCTTCATTTCCAACAACCGAGTATTTAACATGTTCTAAAAGCCATCTATGGTTAGGGTTAGAGTTTTTCCGTGGCTCAACTCTACATTAGGGTTAGGGTTTTGGACCCTCTAAAATATTATTAAAATTGCACATGTGACTAGCTCCACATGTGTGAGTCATGATAGTTGATATGGAATCCACTTGATACCATGGTGGTCATTAGGATAGTCAATATGTCTCAAATAGGATCCTCAAGTTTTGGGACCCCAAATCATCAAAATGGGACCTACCCCTAAAATGGGCCCTACAAGCCATTAACTACAATTTTTCCACATAGAGCACCAAAATAGATGAAAAATTATATAATGATCCATTTCAAATCATATAGGAGGTTCTCAAGCAACGCTTTCCTGTTCAATGTGATGGTAAATCTTCGCAGAAATTACTTGGTTCTTATACAAGCATATGTTAAGAACCCTTGATAAAAAATGGATGGTTTTAATGAATGCATGCACAAATGGAAGATATGGGTTATGTTGAAAGAATAATTTTGATTAAGCACAACATACAATCATATCATTAAGCGGATTCAAGAGCCTATCTTTGATGATCTACTTCTAAAGTTTGGCATGCACACTCCGACTAACAGATGATCAAAATAGAGTTTGAATTGTTAAAAGGGGTTCGAGAAATACAAAATATGTTAATGTGTATTAATGACTCAATATCGATCCAATCATTGATGTCATCCGAATTATTTTAGGAACGATATGAAGGCAGAGATATAACATAAATATAACAAAGAATTACATAGAGATATGGAAAGGAATACAATAAAACTTAGATTCTATTAATAGCTATATGAAATACAAAAGACTATAAAATGAAAAAGCACACAAGCTAGCTAGAATGGTGGTAGATTATCTCTAAGAATAGATGTGTCGGCTATGCTCATTCACAAGATGTCGGTTACAATGAGGCTCCAAACACCTTTTTAACATAAAGCATACATGAGAAAACCCTAAACATCCAAAAACCTAACCCTAGGAGATGAAGCACCAAAATTCATGTGGCCCCTTATAGGATAAGTTGGTACATCAATTTCCCAGGGTCGTAACTTTTTCATACAATCTCCATTTTAGGCACATGATAGCTCGTTGAAAAGAACTATCTCAGGACTACACATGTTTCCATCACAGTTGTGATAAGGCCTACAAAGTGACTATGGTGGGCCCAAAAAACATTGTTTAGGGCCTCAAAACGGCCCCAAAAGTTTAGGACACAAAAAACTAGGAAAAAGTTACCAAAATGGAAATTGGGCTTTGAGCTAGTGGAATAGATGAGTGGCCACCAATATCCACCTAGATCATTCCTTCCCCCTTATGAAGGAATGGTCTTCATTGTGTTAAGTGCTTGCATCAAATGAGGAAACTTTTGTTGAACCTGATTCCTGGTGAGCCACTTTCCCTGATGAAGAAATTACCCTGCTTTGATGACCTGATAGAGTTTGATAGCCTATTGGTGGGTGTCCTTTGCCTTGGTATCCATGATCCGATCAACTTTCATTTGTTCGATGCCAGAAGGATTGATTTCTGTAGGAACCAAATTCTCTACTGCATCTGAAGTGTCTAGGAGAGGTGGAAAATATGGTCGGAGCAGTTCCACATTAAATACCAAGTGCAATCCAAGGAAAGGAGGAATACTTAATTCAAATGAATTCTCACCCACAACCTTGGTGATGGTGTAAGGATCACATCATAGTGGGTGTTGTTAGAATATAATGGATGTGCTCATTTAACCATAGAAAATATCACTATTGTTGCCCAACCATAGGTCGAAGCCACCCCCGAGCACCTTAACCTTGATAGAGAATCATTCCGGAAGAAAACCCTAGGCTAGATAGCCAAACAATATAGCACACCTCTCTCTCCAAGGATAGCGCACCAAACAAGAGCTGATCAGATAGTCCAAACCATAACCAAGATATAGTCCACGACACAACCGAAATCTACTAGCTGCAACAATTGCAACGACATCTCTCCTCTAGAATTGCACACAAACTGGCCAACTGCAGTGCCCACAAGTGTTGCTTCTACAGTTATGAGAATGCCTGGCCAGAATGAGGACCAACCTCCTGTATTTATAATATTTCTAGTAGACTATTTGGGCCGACTTCTTATTCTGGGTACTAATTCTTTAGTATATAATATTTCCTTTAGCCGACTCCTTCTCTTGGAGGCTAATAACCTAAAACAAATTATAATCTTGAGATGACTTGTCTTCTAGGGTTATTAGCCAACTAATTAGAGTTTCTTCTTGCTTCCTGGAATATTATATTCTTTCCAGGTTTATACGTGGAGGTAAATACCTTCCCCAACTACCATAATATCAACACTCCCTCCAAGCTAGGGAGGTATTGAAGGTAATGGTATTGAGCATGAACATACCATTCACCCGGTAGCGTCAACAT
>SNQJ01S0032512.1:82518-93747 GCA_010110895.2 Picea sitchensis | reverse complement strand
GGCCTAGGGGTATTACAAAAATACACGGGGGTTTGGTTCTCCATTCCAAACTAGATACAACTTTCCATGGTGAAAAAAAGGGGTTGAAAGAAAAACCAGAGACATTGGAAGAAGAAAAATTATGATATGAAAGGATCATATATGATGGTGTACTCATTAGAGAGAGTCCGAAGGTGTGGCGTATTCATAGAATCCTACCATGCAAGAGAGTTGGAGGTGAAAGATGTGGCATATTCTATGTCATAAGCTTTTTAATTTTTTATATTACAAAGTCACAATGAAAAACTAAAGAAATTATATGACATGTGTTAGATACACTCAAGTTGCAGGTACATGGGTTAGACACTTGTATAGATATTTACTTTCCTTATATCTCGAACTGGGTTTGATTTCTAACTTTGACTATACCAAAAAAAATGAAGTAGATTTTGTAATTTGGTCCTCTTCTTATCTGAAGGCTCAACTCTAATCATTGGATAAGTGATAGATGGTCTCCATCTCCATGATGGTGAATATTATCAAGTCGAAGAAGGTAGACATTACTGAGTAGATATAGTGTTGAGTATATAGAACAAGCAAGAAATTGAATGCTCGTAAACAAATTGGTTATTGGTATTAATTAGATTGTAACAAGTATTTGTGTTTTCTAAATCTAAATGTAGAATGACTATGACTGCAAACTATACGTGTTGAATGTAAGAATGAATACACTCTACAAGTTGAACATGATTTAAATGTATTGAGAAATAGCTTGCAAATTTTCTTCCAGATTTCAGAGTTAGGTTCATTGTTCAGTGTGGTATCAATCCATTGATTCTATTTTGCATGCTCATGTTTGTGTACTCTACAATTGAACGTTGGAGTTTCTTAGCACACCAGTTTTTTACCATGACAACACTTACATATAAATTATTCAATGTACACATTAATGGTTTAGAAAATTACATCTTCCATTTACATTGATTCTATATACATATATTTTAAAGGGACAAAGAAAGTGTGGGCCGATATTTTCAAAGTATTGGGAAGAATACTTTTTCATTAAAAAACCTTTGAACATAAATAGAAATATAATGGAAAAAATACTTGAACAAAAATATAATCGTTGCCATAACTTCTAAATCTCCATTTTTCATTTTTTTAATTGATTTTATTAATTATTTCCTCTCTTTTTTCAATACAATCAACATTAACCCAATAGTACCAATGAAGATTTCATTACCCAACTCCATTCCATTTTTATTGATTTAAGCTTCAAGATCTTATGTATTCTAGTTTTTTTCACACTGAAATTCTAAATGATTATATACTTAAAAAATTGCATGAATTTCTCTAAAACTTATTTTGATTTCATCTTTGAAATCAACTAATTGCATGAATCTCTCTAAAAATTATTTTGATTTCAGCTTTGAAATCAACTTGTTATCCCCTATCCTAGGGATAACTAAGGAGATTATGTCTTGAGGCCCATAGGTCCCAGACATGGAGTACCGAGTGCCAGATTGACTTGAGCCTGGCCCTGGAGGGCCCATCCTTTTCTTCTTCAGCGCTTCCACCTTGTCAACGACAACAACATCCATCCCATCAGCTTGGTCCTTCAAAAGTAGTGGGTCTTTCTCCATGAGGTAATGAGTCCAGGTATCATGGTATGTGTCACTCTGATTCTCAAAACATTTGAATATGTTCATTTAATTCTTTTTACTTCTAACATGTGCTTGGATCTTAGGCCTTTCCACTTGACCACACCTGGGGTGAATGCCAAGATTCCCTAGTAAGTTGGTTCCCATAGGGTTTGAGTTTCCACTGGGTGGTTCATGAAAGGTCATCATCTGTTCCCACCATACTTACCACTTTTCATCTTTTTCCCTCTCATCCATCCCATACAATGGTTCGAGCATTGGGTTTGTCAAGCTAGAAAAGGGTTGTACCTTACCTTGTGGGAAGAAGGGGCTAAAGGCCCATAGGGTAAAATTAGTTGGAAAAGGATAAAATCCAAAATAATGAAACCTTCATATGCTTCGCCCAGGGATCCCCGAGAAATAAATAAAAGTCTTCTCAGCAAGAAATAGAAGGACCCGTAAAAAATAAAATAAAATCAAGACCTAGTTGGAGGATAGGAGGTCACATCACGAGCCAACCTATTAGTTCCATGGGAATGTAGAGGTATAACACTACCATTCAGCTGGTCACCACGCCAGGGAAGTGTCTCTTGGTGGCATAGAAAATATAAAGGGGATCTCATCACTAGCCAACCTTCTCATTTTCGTGAAATGCTTGTGGGTAACATTGTCACCACGCCAGGGCAGTGTCCCCTAACTAGTCTCTTGAAAGAAAAAGCAATAAGAATAAAATATAAAAGGCATAAATGGGCTTTGAAACATTTTCATCCATGACAAGGTGCAACTCACCCTCTTCAGAGGCACCCACAGGTAAGCTATACATTCCCCTGTCATCACTACACCCATTGCCCATACATCCCTTACCACCTCATCCACTTACATGGCTTGGATTTTTATTCACCTGGAAACATCTCACATCTAATGAGAACTAGCCCAATAGGAAATCCTAGCATCCCCTCCAAACCTAGATTTCAGAATAGCATAACATCTTTGAGCACTTATCTAGGAAAGGGGGTTTCATGCACATGTTTAAATAACTTTATTATTATATGTGATTGACATTGCTATGATCCCTATGACTTATGAGCCCATGAAGGCCGTACTTGTTGATGTTGCAGGGCCACACCCGATGGACAGGTACACATGGGAAGATGATTAGTTCGAACCTCCATAGGGATAAAATCCCACCAGATGGATGTTGAGACCCCAGCTAGGGGCAGAGACAGCTCAAAGGTTTTCACCGAAGAAAGAGGACATTCCACTAGGGAAAACCTGGCAGGCCTGGACCTAGAGGGGTCTTTCCCTTCTCACCATGATGCAGGCCTTGGAAGGCCCATGACGTCTGCACCCATGTGTCCCATGATGTCACCCGACATTTTGGACACTTTGGAGGTAGTTGTGTGCCAAGTGGCACGTGTGGCAGGATCCAGAGGCCCAAGGAGGCCTAACGTTTTTCTCCTGGAGGCAAACGTTTCCCTAAGAATGATTAACGTGACCCTAAAAGGGAACAATGTCATCCTTTCAACTTGATTTAGGGTTTTATTATGTCATTTAATGTAAAAACTGGATATTACATGTAATTGGCCATG
Source organism: Picea sitchensis (assembly GCA_010110895.2). Classification (NCBI taxonomy): domain Eukaryota; kingdom Viridiplantae; phylum Streptophyta; class Pinopsida; order Pinales; family Pinaceae; genus Picea; species Picea sitchensis. Next base: position 90,539 of record SNQJ01S0032512.1, on the reverse strand, counting down.
TCGACCTTTTTGACCTAATTCTGGTCATTGATATTGTATAAGTAAGGGTTTTATCCCTTTTATTTTTCATCATCTTTCACTCACACTTAGTGAGGTTTTAAATTTACACCCTATCTAGGGTTAGTTGGCTGAAATTTTAGGTGCACTTGTTGAGGAAGGCTAAATTTTGGAGTATTTTGGCAAGTTTCTTGGTGGAAGTGTTCAACTAGGGTTTTGATTGATGATTCTTGATGTATGTAAGTAATATTTCTGCAATTCTTCTTAATTGAATGGTTATGGTTATGTTTATCTTTCATTTACATTAATATTATGAAATTTCTTGTTTAAAACCCTAGGAAGTCTAGCACATGTTATTGTCCTAGCTCTAAAAGCCTTCACCTACTAGATATTGCCAAGAAGCCAATTTTCTTGAAGTCTTTGCTACGGCCTTGCCTTTGCAACACCCTAGTATTTTTTGCTTCATCTTAGCCGTTATTTTCTTCATCATTGAGTTAAAGAGGGAGGAAAATTTGCTAAGGCCTAGGGTTACCTACACCTTGGTAGAAATTTTCCCCTAGGGTTTGGTAGTTGAAGCCTTGGCTTACCAACACTTCAACTACTAATCTCTCTTGTCTTTGGCTCTCCTATTATCATTTCCCTTCAACATTTGTTTCTACTTAATTGACTCCATTTACCCTAAAGGCATTAGTCTAAATACTTCTTATTGAGTGATTGATCAAAGAAACCATCAAAACTTACACTCTAAGCTTTCCACTAACTACTTCTAACATCAGAATAGCCTAACCTACTAACCTTATTGTTGTTGTTACTAAAGTAAGATACAACCATACTTTGCAGCATTAAACACTTCTAAAAGCAATTGAAAAGGTTGATTAATTCATTGCTTTGTTTGCTTCTAATAAATGCTAGTATTATGGTATTGATGATGGATTATTCTTAGTCATTTTGGTGTTGTTTCAAGGAACTTATAGTCTAGTATTGTATTATAAACATTGTTGTTATAATTTTATGTTTACTTCATCATTATGAGCCAATTGATTTTATTGAGAAAGTTTGTGGTTTTATGAAGTGCTAATAAGCAAGTTGTACTTGCAAAATATATAGTTTCTTGTTGCTTTTTTCTGGGAAGGTACACCTTGATATTTCATCACTTCATTGGTTATAACCTCAGGACTTTCTGATTAGTGGTGACTTGTCAGAGGGAACCTTTTAATAGCCATCTTGGCCTTGCCTTCTCAAATCCCTAGGTCACCGAGGACGTCTCTGTTGTGCCTTCAACCCTAAAGAGAAAGAGAAATCCTATTGAGGTGACAGGGATAGGATAACCTCAAGTTACGCCAATTTTCTCTCCATTACCCTTTCATTTGATCAAAGTACAAATTGTGTGATAACATTTTTGCGTCGCTGTCGGGGAACATTGAGTCAATTTTCCTCAAACAACACTTTTTTCGGTAAGCCTTATCCTCAAAAAGTATTTACTTCAAAAGATTACCTAGCGACTCCATTGAGGTTGATTTCCTCATTCCTTTGATAATTTCAAGAAAATTATCTGGCGACTCCACAATCCACAAGGAGGTACACCAACCCTCCCCAGTCCTTTAAAATAAAGCCTCCCCGAAACTCTCCTGTAGTAAAATCACTTTTTGGAGGAAATATTCCCTTAAACACAATGTCTAGCACAGGAACTTAGACCATCATTCCAAGCCAAGCCAATAACAAAAGACAATGGTCATCCAATCTTTTCAAACCGCAAGACATGAAAGCTATACTGGGCTACCCTAGGAAAATTTCCCCCAAGTATGAAAAATGGTTGCCCAAATTCACCATAAATGATGTAATCAGTGCCGAGGATCACATGAGAAATTTTTGGGCCTTCTTCCAACTTGATCCCATTAGTGATGATGATGAATATTTAGCTATGAAATTCTTCTCTGCTACCCTCCATGATGGTGCAAGGCGCTGGTACAATGGTCTTATTGATGGAGGTATTAAAACCATGGATAGGTTAGATGAAGTTTTCCTTAAACGATGGAGTGTCAAGGAAGACCCCAACATGATGCTAATAAGGTTGAATAACCTCGTGAAACAAGAGAATGAGACCATTAGAGAATTACACAACAAGTTTGAAACCTTGTTGCAAAAGATCCCTGTGAGTCATCATCCTTCTCCTAGTTTCCTTCTTTTAATCTATACCAAATCATTTATAGGTCAACTAGGGTATCTCCCCAGAGATAAAAACCCTCAAACGATCCAAGAATCCCAAGAAGTAGCCACAAGCATCGAAGAAAACCTTTCATAATTCAAAGTCGAACCTTTCTCAGCCCCAAGAGTCAGAATGGACACTAAACCTAAGATAGTCCACAATGTTGAACCTACCTCAGACATTAGTTGTATCTTGGAAAAGTTGCAACTAATTGTAGATGGCATGGTAAAAACCCAATAGCTAATGACGAATATGATTGTCAACCTAGAAAGTGAACCAAGTTTTTAGACCAAAGAATGATCAAGAGGTTCCAAATACTTTAGCCCCTGCAAATGTGGTGGATGAAAACCCTTGGTTCCTGCAATGCAGTGAGTCACATTGGGAACATGAATGTCCTTACAAAAATGGAGGCCATGACCAAGTGAAAATAATGGACTATACCATAGAGGATCCTCAAATATGCCTTAATATTACCCCTGAGGAACATCAAGAGGGCATAAAGGAAGAAGCCAGGAAGGTTAGGATGGAGGTGATAAATAACCTTGACCAAGAATCAAGAGAAAAGTTGAAGAAACAAGAATTCCAAGTGTATACTAGACAAAAGAAATTGAACCAAACTYTCTCTATTGGTCCTGCAACATCCCAAACAAGGCCTCTACCCATGAACATTCTCCTTCCTAAGAATCCYCCCAAKACTGAAAGAGTGGACTTAAAATTTGAATTTGAAGGAGCATTAACCAAGATGCATGTGACCATCCCCTTGAGAGAAGTCATCAAGGTACCATCTGTCAAAGAAAGATTTGATAATTTTTTCAAAGGATCAGATGGACCAATTGAACCTCCTATTATGCTACAAGTCGATCACTTTAGGGTCCTGTATGATGAAAACCTGCCTTTGTTCCGGACCGTATTGATGAATAACAAGTGCCTTAACAATTGTATGCTAGATTCAAGGGCAGGTGATAACATGAAGTCTCTAAAGTTCATGGAACAATTGGGCCTAAAATTCACACCAACTTACGATAATGTGTGTGTATTTGAGTCTAGAGCCATACCCACACATGGGGTAATTGAGAATGTGGAAGTATGCCTCGGAATATACCCTAAGAGAGTGATCCATATGGACATTGTAGTAGTAGATGTCCCAGATGTGTGGGGAATGTTGTTGTCCAGAAAATTTGCTGCAATGTTGGGAGGCACTCTAGAGATGGACCTCACTTATATCAATGTGCCTATGAACAATGGAACAATGAGTCATCTCCCTAATGTGCCAATGACAAAAATCCATGTGCAAGAAATTAGTGACCACATTGAAACTAACGAAGAACATGATCCAATCATAGAAAGTCTTCCTGAATTTTCTCTCGATGACATGCCTTTTTCTACAAAAGAAGACTTTGATCAGATACAATGGCCAAAGAAGGAGGATTATCAACAACTCCTCAATAAATATAAATACAAGGAAGTCGGGGTTGTCAGGTTATTAAAGAAAGGATAAGATAGTGTATTGATCCAATCGTCCCAACAAGAAGTTTTCACAACAGAGTCCCACCCTCCTCCCTCAAGACAATACACCAGGGTTGTTCAAGAAATAACCAAGTTCAGAACCAGGGATGACAAAGAGGGAGGCACAATATGGATGTGGGACACAAAGAAGGGAGAGCTTACTAATGTCAAAGGAAGCACACAATTTTGGCTTGGACCCTTAAGAGTTGGAAGAAATCTAGTGAATGATGCCTACTATTTGTCTACATTGGAAGGAAGAAGGCACCCATTACCAGTTAGCAAGAATCTCCTCAAACCCCATAAAGGGGCAGAGACTTGACTTCACAGGTAAGTACATGTAAGTAGGTAGGCATTTGCATTTATTGTATATACCATTTTCATTTCATGCTAGAATAGTTTGTATTTCCATTTGTATATATCCTTGCTTTCATTTTCTGTACTATATATGTATATGATCCAGGGGTAATATCACCACCCCAAATTATTATTAATAATATTACGTTGAGATCAAGAAGGTCACAAGTTATGCCAGAGATGATGAGGTTCTCATGTGCTCTAGGATGAGCATATGTCCCCGAGTTGGATCCAGATGTTATCCTCTAGCCCAGGGATAACTAAGGAGATTATGTCTCGAAGTCCATGGGTCCTATAAATGGAGTACTAAGAGCCAGGTCGACGTAAGCCTGGCCCTGGTGGGCCCATCCTTTTTTTCTTCAACACCTCCACCTTGTTAGCAACAACAAAATCCATCCCATCGGGTTGTTCCTTCAACAGTAGTGGGTCTTTCTCCATGAGGTAATGAGTCTGGGTATCATGGTTTGTATCAATCTCATTCTCAAAATGTTTGAATATGTGAATTTAATTCTTTTTACTTCTAACGTGTGCTTGGACCTTATGCCTTTCCACCTGACCACACCTAGCGGGAATGACAGGATGCCCTAGTAAGATGGTTCCCAAAGGGTTTGAGTTGCCACTGGGGGGTTCATGAAAGGCCATAGTTTGTTCCCACCATACTTACCACTTTTCATCTTTTTCCCTCTCATCCATCCCATACACTAGTTTGGGCATTGTGTTTGCCAAGCTAGCAAAGGGTTGTACCTTACCTTGTGGGAAGAAGGGGATAAAGGCCCAGAGGGTAAAAGTAACTGGAAAAAGATAAAAGACAAAAGAATGAAACCTTTAGATGCTTCACCCAAGGATCCCTGAGAAAGCAATAAAAGGCTTCTACGCAAGAAACATAGGGACTCGTAAAAAAATTAATAAAATCAATACCTAGTTGGAGGATAGGGGGTCTCATCACGAGCCGACCTATTAGGTCCATGGGCATCTAGTGGTATAACACTACCATTCAGTTGGTCACCACACCAAGGTAGTGTCTCTTGGTGGCATATCTAAGATAAAGGGGGTCTCATCACGAGCCATCCTTCTCATTTCCGTGAAATTCTTGTGGGTAAAATTGTCACAACTGGTCACCACGCCAGGGCAATGTCCCCTAACTAGTATTTTGAAAGAAAAAGCAATAAGAATAAAAGATAAAAGGCATGAATGGGCTTGGAAACATTTACTTCTTGATGTTGCAGGGCCACACCCAATGGATAGACACACATGGGGATATGATTAGTTCGGACCTCCATAGGGATAAAATCACACCAAATGGATATTGAGACCCCAACTAGGGGCATAGACAGATCAGAGGTTTGCATTGGAGAGAGAGGAGGATGTTCCACCAGGGACAACTTGGCAGGCATGAACCCAGGGGGGTATTTCCCTTCTCACCATGATGTAGGCCTTGGAAGGCCCATGACGTCACCTATGTGACCCATGACATCACCCAACATTTTGGACATTTTGGAGGCAATTGTGTGCCAAGTGGAACATGTGGCAGGATCCAAAGGCCCAAGGAGGTCTAACGTTTTGCTCCTGGAGGCCAATGTTTCCCTAATAAGGCCTAACGTCTCCATAAAATTCAATGACATCATCATTTCATCTTGATTTAGGGTTTCATTATGTCATTTAATGTAAAAACTGGATATTACACATAACTAGCCATGTCGACCTTTTTTACCTAATTCTGGTCATTGATATTATATAAATAAGGGTTTTAGCCCTTGTATTTTTCATCATCTTTCACTCACACTTAGTGAGGTCTAAAATTTTCACCCTATCTAGGGTTACCTGGCTGAAAGTTTAGGCGCATTTGTTGAGGAAGGCTAAATTTTGGAGTATTTTGGCAAGTTTCTTAGTAGAAGTGTTCAACTAGGGTTTTTCTTGATGATTCTTGATATATGTAATTAATATTTCTGCAATTCTTCTTAATTGAATGGTTATGGTTATTTTTATCTTGCATTTACATTAATATTATTAAATTGCTTGTTTAAAACCCTAGGAAGTCTAGCACATGTTATTGTCCTAGGTCTAAAAGCCTTCATCTACTAGATCTTGCCAAGAAGTCGATTTTCTTGAATCCTTTGCTAGGGCCTTGCCTTTGCAACACCCTAGTATTTTTTGCTTCATCTTAACTATCATTTGCTTCATCATTGAGTTAAAGAGGGAGGAAAATTTTCTAAGGCATAGGGTTACCTACACCTTGGTAGAAATTTTCCCCTAGGGTTAGGTAGTTGAAGCCTTGGCTTACCAACACTTCAACTACTAATCTCTCTTATCTTTGGCTCTCCTATTATCATTTCCCTTCAACATTTTTTGACACTTAATTGACTCCATTTACCCTAAAGGCACTAGTCTAAAGACTTCTTATTGAGTGATTGATCAAAGCAACCATCAAAACTTACACTATAATCTTTCCACTAACAACTTCTAACATTAGAATATCCTAACCTAATAACCTTATTGTTTTTGTTACTAAATTAATATACAACCATACTTTGCCGCATTAAAAGATTCTAAAAGAAATTGAAAAGCTTGATTAATGCATTGCCTTGTTTTCTTATGATAAATGCTAGTATTATGGTATTGATGATTGATTATTCTTAGTCATTTTGAAGTTGTTTCGAGGAACTTATTGTGAAGTGTTGTCTTATAATTATTGTTGTTATAATGTTAAGCCCTAATATTGGTTCATTACCCCTTAATTGGGGCATATTATATTAGTAATTTTATTTTATTTATGTCAGTTTTAGGCCATTAGTTGTAATTATACCTCGTAGTCTCCTATATATACCAAGGGGACATTTTCATTTTGAATCATCTTGTACTTGAACATTTAAGTGGGGTAAAAGGAGGTTTCCCCCTCAAAGAGGATTATTATATGAAATTATCTCTTTTTGGAGGCATTGAGTACTTTTTCTGAGGTTTTTCTATGCTATATTGATATTTGGTTCTTAACATATGGTATCAGAGCTCGAGGTCTTAGGGTTTCACTGCTACATCTGAGACACCTTGGAATTTTTGCTATAACTTTTTTTCTACAATGTTTCAGAAGGAACGGCTTGGAGGATATTTATTAGATGGATCAAGGTATGTTGGCTTCAAAATTCATCTCTTGAGGCATTATACTTCTGGATATACAACCTATACAAAATAGGGTTCCTGAATCATCCTGAACTGATTCATTGCGGAATTTTCGCTATAAAAAAATTTCTGTAACGTTTCAGACCCTAAACTTCAGAGGCTATTTATAGAAATTAGTAAGGTATCTGTGGTACAAATTTAAGCTTATGTGTAATCTTAAATTTGTATATACACCCTGTGTAAGATAGGGTATCTGACTAGTCCTATTGACTAGTCTCAAGAAGGTGTTCCAGGTAAAAAAATCATAACTTCTTCCTATAGTATACAAATTGAGTGGGACTAGTTTCATTGGATCGTGGACAGTCTTTAGTATTTCTGGCACAATTTTCAGAATTTTATATCAATAATTTTGTGCAGGGAACGCTATACAAGTGAGATCTCCTGGAAAGGCCAAAAATCGGCAAGTTGTGGGGAAGTTACCGTAAATTCCACTTGGCACATCCAATTTTGATCAGATCTGTGGAATTGCAGAGAATAAATATTAGAGAACTAAATAAAATAAAGTTTCATACCTAGAAGGACCTAAACTTGGGAGATACAATAGAAGAAAGATTCTCTAGCAGAACCACCTCAAAATCAAGGTTCAAAAGTGATACTTGGCCAACATGCCACCCAAAAAGGGAAATTCTACACCAAATAATCCTCTAGACAATCCTACTTGGACTCTTGATGAAGGTGAAGAAATGCGTAGGGACATAAATGATTTACAAAAGAAGATAGTAACAAAAGATGAACTACAAGAGATGATGGAGGGTTTAAAAGGGGAGATCATGGAAGTATTGAA
>SNQJ01S0032512.1:51335-82508 GCA_010110895.2 Picea sitchensis | reverse complement strand
TGGCCAATTACATGTAATATCCAGTTTTTACATTAAATGACATAATAAAACCCTAAATCAAGTTGAAAGGATGACATTGTTCCCTTTTAGGGTCACGTTAATCATTCTTAGGGAAACGTTTGCCTCCAGGAGAAAAACGTTAGGCCTCCTTGGGCCTCTGGATCCTGCCACACGTGCCACTTGGCACACAACTACCTCCAAAGTGTCCAAAATGTCGGGTGACATCATGGGACACATGGGTGCAGACGTCATGGGCCTTCCAAGGCCTGCATCATGGTGAGAAGGGAAAGACCCCTCTAGGTCCAGGCCTGCCAGGTTTTCCCTAGTGGAATGTCCTCTTTCTTCGGTGAAAACCTTTGAGCTGTCTCTGCCCCTAGCTGGGGTCTCAACATCCATCTGGTGGGATTTTATCCCTATGGAGGTTCGAACTAATCATCTTCCCATGTGTACCTGTCCATCGGGTGTGGCCCTGCAACATCAACAAGTACGGCCTTCATGGGCTCATAAGTCATAGGGATCATAGCAATGTCAATCACATATAATAATAAAGTTATTTAAACATGTGCATGAAACCCCCTTTCCTAGATAAGTGCTCAAAGATGTTATGCTATTCTGAAATCTAGGTTTGGAGGGGATGCTAGGATTTCCTATTGGGCTAGTTCTCATTAGATGTGAGATGTTTCCAGGTGAATAAAAATCCAAGCCATGTAAGTGGATGAGGTGGTAAGGGATGTATGGGCAATGGGTGTAGTGATGACAGGGGAATGTATAGCTTACCTGTGGGTGCCTCTGAAGAGGGTGAGTTGCACCTTGTCATGGATGAAAATGTTTCAAAGCCCATTTATGCCTTTTATATTTTATTCTTATTGCTTTTTCTTTCAAGAGACTAGTTAGGGGACACTGCCCTGGCGTGGTGACAATGTTACCCACAAGCATTTCACGAAAATGAGAAGGTTGGCTAGTGATGAGATCCCCTTTATATTTTCTATGCCACCAAGAGACACTTCCCTGGCGTGGTGACCAGCTGAATGGTAGTGTTATACCTCTACATTCCCATGGAACTAATAGGTTGGCTCGTGATGTGACCTCCTATCCTCCAACTAGGTCTTGATTTTATTTTATTTTTTACGGGTCCTTCTATTTCTTGCTGAGAAGACTTTTATTTATTTCTCGGGGATCCCTGGGCGAAGCATATGAAGGTTTCATTATTTTGGATTTTATCCTTTTCCAACTAATTTTACCCTATGGGCCTTTAGCCCCTTCTTCCCACAAGGTAAGGTACAACCCTTTTCTAGCTTGACAAACCCAATGCTCGAACCATTGTATGGGATGGATGAGAGGGAAAAAGATGAAAAGTGGTAAGTATGGTGGGAACAGATGATGACCTTTCATGAACCACCCAGTGGAAACTCAAACCCTATGGGAACCAACTTACTAGGGAATCTTGGCATTCACCCCAGGTGTGGTCAAGTGGAAAGGCCTAAGATCCAAGCACATGTTAGAAGTAAAAAGAATTAAATGAACATATTCAAATGTTTTGAGAATCAGAGTGACACATACCATGATACCTGGACTCATTACCTCATGGAGAAAGACCCACTACTTTTGAAGGACCAAGCTGATGGGATGGATGTTGTTGTCGTTGACAAGGTGGAAGCGCTGAAGAAGAAAAGGATGGGCCCTCCAGGGCCAGGCTCAAGTCAATCTGGCACTCGGTACTCCATGTCTGGGACCTATGGGCCTCAAGACATAATCTCCTTAGTTATCCCTAGGATAGGGGATAACAAGTTGATTTCAAAGCTGAAATCAAAATAATTTTTAGAGAGATTCATGCAATTAGTTGATTTCAAAGATGAAATCAAAATAAGTTTTAGAGAAATTCATGCAATTTTTTAAGTATATAATCATTTAGAATTTCAGTGTGAAAAAAACTAGAATACATAAGATCTTGAAGCTTAAATCAATAAAAATGGAATGGAGTTGGGTAATGAAATCTTCATTGGTACTATTGGGTTAATGTTGATTGTATTGAAAAAAGAGAGGAAATAATTAATAAAATCAATTAAAAAAATGAAAAATGGAGATTTAGAAGTTATGGCAACGATTATATTTTTGTTCAAGTATTTTTTCCATTATATTTCTATTTATGTTCAAAGGTTTTTTAATGAAAAAGTATTCTTCCCAATACTTTGAAAATATCGGCCCACACTTTCTTTGTCCCTTTAAAATATATGTATATAGAATCAATGTAAATGGAAGATGTAATTTTCTAAACCATTAATGTGTACATTGAATAATTTATATGTAAGTGTTGTCATGGTAAAAAACTGGTGTGCTAAGAAACTCCAACGTTCAATTGTAGAGTACACAAACATGAGCATGCAAAATAGAATCAATGGATTGATACCACACTGAACAATGAACCTAACTCTGAAATCTGGAAGAAAATTTGCAAGCTATTTCTCAATACATTTAAATCATGTTCAACTTGTAGAGTGTATTCATTCTTACATTCAACACGTATAGTTTGCAGTCATAGTCATTCTACATTTAGATTTAGAAAACACAAATACTTGTTACAATCTAATTAATACCAATAACCAATTTGTTTACGAGCATTCAATTTCTTGCTTGTTCTATATACTCAACACTATATCTACTCAGTAATGTCTACCTTCTTCGACTTGATAATATTCACCATCATGGAGATGGAGACCATCTATCACTTATCCAATGATTAGAGTTGAGCCTTCAGATAAGAAGAGGACCAAATTACAAAATCTACTTCATTTTTTTTGGTATAGTCAAAGTTAGAAATCAAACCCAGTTCGAGATATAAGGAAAGTAAATATCTATACAAGTGTCTAACCCATGTACCTGCAACTTGAGTGTATCTAACACATGTCATATAATTTCTTTAGTTTTTCATTGTGACTTTGTAATATAAAAAATTAAAAAGCTTATGACATAGAATATGCCACATCTTTCACCTCCAACTCTCTTGCATGGTAGGATTCTATGAATACGCCACACCTTCGGACTCTCTCTAATGAGTACACCATCATATATGATCCTTTCATATCATAATTTTTCTTCTTCCAATGTCTCTGGTTTTTCTTTCAACCCCTTTTTTTCACCATGGAAAGTTGTATCTAGTTTGGAATGGAGAACCAAACCCCCGTGTATTTTTGTAATACCCCTAGGCCAAACCCAAATTGTAATGTAAATGTAAATGTACATATGGTATGGTGAGTGAGGACATTTTGGGCTAGAGTGCCTTTGTATATATGTTTTGAGGTTAGAGTGTCTGTGTGGTTATTAGGATGGAGAGCCTGGATGCTAAAAGGCTAGTGAACATATCCTTGTAAAATGTAATCACACTCATATATTAATGAAAATACATCATTGTTCCAGACCAACTGGACAAAAAGNAACTCCACTAGAAAGGGAAAGGGGGAATAAGGGTATAATAAAGGGGCTAAGATAAGGGGGGATAAAGCCCAAAGGATTATTATATTAATATTCCTAAAATAATAAAGTATAAAGTATGGGATATTCATTTATCCTAAGTTCCTAAGTGGGAATGTATCACCACGTGGGGGGTCCATGTGGGGGGGGCATGTAGTTCCCAACATGACAAGTTTGAAGTTGGGAACATGAACATATATTTGGGGAATTTAGTCATTTTTCCATCATTCCATCATCATTCACTCATTATGCCATCACTCTCTCCCAACCTATGTACACACTTGACAACCATCATCCATACCCACAATTGGGGAAAGATTTGAAGCAGTCTTTGGGTAAATTGAGATGAAGAGGCGAGTTGTCAGGACCGTGAGAATTCTCTCCAATTAAGAGAATTGTTGGGAATTGTTTCCCCAGGGTGACAAGATCTAGCTACAGGGATATGAGACTTCATGTCCATCCTATTGTTGAATCCCTATAAGGGAAGTGGGGTAGTCGAAGGATTGTTGAGCAGAGAAGGGGCATACTTCCTGGTGTGGGAGAGGAATGAGGGGGATGAGGGATTGTGGGTGTCTTCTAGAGTTAGCACCTTCGTCTGTGTATTTTGGTTGTTGACATATCTTAGCTTGGCTTAGGATTCCTTTGATTTGGTGGAGTTTTATCCCCATCATGGGGGTGACTTGTTGCTGAGAGTTTATGAGTAGCAGAGTCTATAGTTGGGAGGAAACTCTAAGGTCTACAGGCAGTTGGTGACTTTTTACAAAAGATAAGTGTCTTTTATGTGTTTGATTCAAATGATATGGTGTTCTTTATGTATTTTTTATTATTGTTTTTTCCTGTATATGTTGGATGTATATATTTGTCATTATTCTACATAATTTAGTGCATTTGCAAAGCATTTTAGTGAACTAAATTGATATCAAAGTTGAAATTTTGGTGTGGCATAGCCCAACAGGGGGCTGGGGATATTACAATGTGGTATTAGAGCTCCAATTTTGACACTCAGCCTGCATGGTCCAATTAATAGAGCGTAGAATTGAAAATTGTAGAGTATGCAAGAAAATTGTTTGACAGAATGTGAGAGAGAGTATGTCTGCAATTTGCTCGATAAAATTATTGCAGTGAAATTGAGGGAATTTCATGAGAAATTGAAGGAATTGAGCCCAGGATAAAAAAAAAATCCCCAAATATTAATCATAGTATGAGGATATTTGGACCAATAGATGTCTGAATTTGGAGGTTACAGAGTGGCCATGGCACCCATGAAGAAATTAGGCGAAGGCCTCGATTTATGTGACATAAATTCGAAGGAATTCAATAGGAAAGGGTCGAAATTCGTGGGTAGTGGTCGAATTAAAATAGTTAGGACAAAATTGATTATATGAATCTTATTACCATAGCTTCAATGATGGCTTGAAAAATAAAATTTGAATTTATGTATTTTGGGCGTTTTTGGAAAATTTGAAAATTCGGAAAAATTGGGAAAATTTGGGTGTTTTTCGTATGCTGATGTCAGCATGACATGGGGGAAATGCGTTAGCTGATGTGGAAAAGAGGTGACATGTACTACCATGGTGGAAAAAATGGAAGGACACAATATGAAAAGTGGTAGGTGAGGTGGAGCCACAGTGGCAGACACTCAACTATTTGGTGGAACCATGAGCCAAGACCCATAATGCGGGGGTGGGGGGGAGGGAATCCACCACATGTCGACATTTCATCGAAAAATAAATCGTCGATTTCCTTTGTGTCACCCCCCTCTATTAACAATCAACATTGCAGGGGGTTCATGATACGATGGTGATCGTTGATTACCATCAACACCCCTCGATCCTCCGTCATCCGATCAAACAGACATGCAACTTGATCCACCAAAGAAAATGGGTGTAGGATGGGACCCACCCATCCATGCAACCCAATAAAAATATTCCATGTAGGAAACCAAGGCCTATGGGACCCAAAGGTGTGTGTGTCTGTGTGTGTGGGTTGTGGAGGTAAGGAAGGAATAAATAAAGAGGGGAGAGGAAGATGGGGATGACAGGGAAAATTCAAGTGGGAAAGGAGATGACATGGAGTCTTTCTGAGGGTTTCATGTGGACCAAGATGCCATGAAAACATCCCAGTCATCCAAATTAAAACAATTTTTTTAGAAATTAATAAAAAATATTGGAAAATTGCAGTGATTTCCAAGTCATGTTTTTGCGAGCCATTTTCGAAGGACTAAATGACATTTTTGAGAAGCCTAATTCGTATGAAAGTGTATTTCATCATAGGACATATATTTTTTTCATCTAAAATAATATATCTTAGAGATATCTTTCTAACGGTATAAATCATTCATCAAACGGAGATAATATGAGGGAGTTACAGGCCAAAAAGTGGAGGGTAAGTTTTGGATACCAGTTCACTTTGAGGGCCATAACTTCCTGCTCCAGAATCGAATTTGGTCACAGGAGTAGCCTAAAAAAATATCTTGAGACATAGAATACATCCATGAAGCTAAATTGAAATTATAGACATCTAAAAATGCACAAGAGTACATAGAAACCAATTGTAGCATTCATGGCTAAAATATAAATTGGCATGAAACTTCAGCGGGTTGTATCTAGTAGCCTGAAGCTCAAGTGAAGGTAAAAGTTGCACCTAGTTGTAGGGTGAGTAGAAGGAATAAATGGGTAATAATGAAATGGCCATAACTTTTTGGTCATAACTCGAAATTGAGAGAGGAAGTAGTCATTGGAAAGGTATTGTACTAAGGAGTCCAATTATTCACCCAGAGCTATGAATTGAATTGTATAATTCATAGGAAGACAGAAAGATTATTTATGGTGTATTTACTAGGTCGAATGGAGCATAATATTTATAGTTTTGTTAAATTATTTAGTCTAACAAATCTTATCGATTGCACATTTTGGAAGAGTTAAAGGAAAATAGATTATAACAGGATCAACATAGAGATCAAAGTCATGAAATATGTGTATATGAATTACTACCATGAAGATGAGGTCAAAGGGTTGTATATCAACATGGGTAATGAAGGGACATAATCCAATGGGCATAGAGAAGGAAAGGAGGAGAGAATGAACTTGGTGGATACCATAAAGAGACTACAAAAAGATGTCCAAAGTTATAAAGTTGATCATGAGAGGCTTATGAAATCCAAGGAGTAGCAAGATGGATTCAACATCAAGTTGCTACAGAGATTGGATAAAATAGAGAATAAAATGGATAAAGAGACAGAGTCAAGCAATTCAAGGAGTCACAGGTCTCATGATAAAAGAAGAGAAACAAAGAGTGTTGATAGGCATCATCACCACTCACCAAGTAATTTAGTTAGGAGAGAACACGGTAGTTCAAGTCCATCTTCTATTACAAAGAATAAAAAGAAGTATGGGGTAGATGAGATAAAATGAGAAATGAATAAGATCAAGCCTCTTACTTTTGATGGTGAGTGTTGGAACCTAAATGTGTTTATGAATTTTTTTTAGATGGATGTTGATTTTAGATGGTCTTTAAATCAACAACCCAAAATTGGTCCTCGACCTTATGCAAGGTGTTTGTGTTTTATTAAAATTTGGGCCCTAAGGCCAAGCTTCAACTCCATTCTCTAATATTCAGTACCCGAGACCTATAGTCAGAAAATAGCACATTAGATTTCATGCAATATCATCAATACACGAGTCAAAAGCCAGTGCACAAGCACCTAGACTAAGCCATGAGGAGAGGGCCAATGAATGAACATAACTTCAATACAGTAGTGGCAAGCCCAGGTATTCATGGAAACATGGAATATAATCCCAGTTGTCAAATAAAATCGACCATGACTAGTCTATTTAACAGTTATCTCAAGTATCAATGTAAAACGTTTAGATGAGAAGAAGGTGCATGATTTTTCAAAAGTTTTACAGGGGCTCTCATAAGGCTTACATTGTGACATACATTGAAGGGATTTCATGAATAAATGCAGCAGCACCCAAAGGATACAAAGAAATTTAGAGCAGGGGCATCAGCAGATTCTCCAGTTGACAATCCAGATGCATGGTCATTTTCATATCCTCCAGATGCGGATCGAGCGTATCCATATTCAATGGAAGAAAGCATGGAAAAGAAGTGCCCTTTTTCTATGCGATATTGCTCCATGTTATGATCGTATTACCTCAGCTATTGGTGCTACCCATATTGGGGCACTTGGTACTACATTGTTATATTATGTAAACCCCAAAGAACATCTTGGCTTGCCCAACCGAGATGATGTGAAGGTTGGAGTAATAACATACAAGATTGTTGCCCATGCTGCAGATTTAGCTAAAAGGCATCCATTTTCTCAAGCATGGGATGATGCTTTAAGAAAGGCACGCTTTGAATTTCACTGGAAGGATCAGTTTGCATTGTCTCTGGATACTGAGTTTGTTAGAAAGTATTTTGAAGAATATGGGAATATTGAAGATTTATATACACCTAAGGAAAAAGGCTCAAAAGGACATCATGAAATCGGGTTTATCACTTTCTAAAAATCTTAAGTGCTTGGTATTTCATGGGGTTCAGGTGACAAAAGGGAAGTTCCTTTCAGTACACAACAAATCTAGAAAAATTTTAAGTTTGCATGGAAAGAACTAGAACAGAGAAGATTTCCCAAAGGATATTACCTATGATCGTTGGTCATGTGATTTGATTTGTGTTGTTTCTTTACCAGTCGATCTACTTTAGAAGGTTATATGAGGTGCATTGGGTGGTGGATTGATCCCTTGGAACATTCTGTTGTTCAAGGTTATCCTCTAAATGCAGAGATTTAAAAAAAAAAAGCATTTTTCTTTACGAAGGATGACTATCAAGACATTGCCAGTCTGAGAGACAGAAAACATAGTTTTCTCTTGGTTCTCCAAGGCTTAGAAGATCATTGTAGAGTGATTGGGGATTGGTATTTTGATCGGAGTCCATTGAAGGAAATCAGTTGATCATACCCTTGTGATCAAACTTGTCACAACCTCATTTTCAAACAGAAATAACACAAGAAAAGATTTAATTGTCAAGGCTTGCAACACTTAATTATGACAATCAAGATTGAATGAAAAAATGAGATTTTGATTTTAGATGAAACATGAATAAGTGACTGCAATAATGAATGTGTTGAAAGGAGTTCATTTGTAAGGCCTTCGTTTGCATCTTGCCCTGTTTGATTGTGAATTTGACGACCTAGACTATGATGCACTGACAATTCCCCCGGTGTCTCTTTAATGAGTGATGCAAAGATAAACACATTTCCAATTCAAAAATACAAAACCTAGTCTCATCATTCTCTTGATAGTCAACACAGTGAGGGCACATATTTGCAGCAACAGAATTCATCTTGTACAAAATCGAAGGGGGAATTGGGAAAGAACTTTTTATATATATTCTCTGTGCAGAGATGAGAAGATATTAATAAAGGCAGAAAACATAGAAGTTAGAGGATAAGAGATCGAAATTCTTTGCCACATATAAATCCACCTTTGGAGGAGATCTGTAGATATTTTGGGGATTGTTAAGTGTCTAAATGTCAAGGCTCGAGTACTAGAGATGGAGTTGTTTCACGCGAGATTGGTCCTGATATTAATACAACAACGTCATCTACATCAGAGCTGGCAGATCCTGTGCCTTATTTTGAGATATGAATAGGGTATATTTTCCAATATTATTCTAGGATATTATAGAGAGAATCTAGTGTCACACCTTCAGCAAAGGGAAACATCATCAGAGTTCTTTTTTATCAAGGATCAAGTCTACAACATCAATGAACATCTCTAGATTTGGTGAAGCCCACTTGGAAAATTATAAGAGGCATATCAATCCCATTCCAAGGTCATTTGTGACCAACAGTTCTCAGCTATTCGAGACTTCATTTTTAGTTTATTTTTATGATTTCATTTCCAGCAAAATAACAACTAATTTTTGTATTTAGAAATTATAGATCCAACAATTTAGGATCTTAGTTAATCATTGTAAGGCTATAAAGACAAAACATTTCTACAGCAGGAAGGGAAACATTTTCTACGCTAGAAGGGAGGGCTGTGGGGACAGCTTCAAGGCCCCTAGAGGGTTCAATGACCGAATTCAATAATCGTAGACTTCCTTTATGATTGTAAAGCAAGAATTACTCTATTTTTCACTCAATGCTACAACCCTTTGTTGAGCAAATTTTCTTCTAGTCTCATTCTTCCTTTTCTTTACTTTAAAAACCTGGTTATCTTTGTGAAGAATTGAATATATCTTGTTATGTTGATAAGGCAATGGAGATTTCAATAATTTTTGTCCCATTCCAAGACTTTTTTTTAAGTACCTTATTCTCTATTTCTAGCCCAGTATTTAGACTGTGACCGCAATGGCATTTAGGATCAGGAATCGTCCTATTTGAGTGAAAAAATTGGACACTTTCATATTTATTTCTTCTTATGGTTTTATCTACTTTATTAAATTGACTACCATTGACTAAGTAAGTGTGATCAGAACTTATTTACAATCAGCGATTGATATTCTTTTTCTTCATTTACTGTTGAAACCTTCAACGTTTTCAAAAATCAATATATATTTATCCATAAAAACCACTGCAATAATTTGATGATGCCCTAGCTTGCCCTTAGCAGTCAAGTGCAACTTTAGGGACTAACATATTTTGGCGTCGTTGTCAGGGACAAAGCAACGAAGAAATTTTCCCTAGGAGAATGACAATGATCAGATCCACTTCTTGATGGTGAACAAGAAGGGGACACATGCTTGACTATATATATTTCACCATGGCAACTCCACTATATAAAGATTAAAAGGCGACTCCACTGGAGATCCACGTATGGAGGCCATTTTGGCTCAAAGGTTTGCCTTTTGTGACTTTTCAGATGTAGTTGGTTTTCCAAACCCAATGCTTAGCAGAGATGAATGGGAAGGTATCCTTCCTACATTTAAAGGTGAATATTGGGAGGTTCCAACCGAGCATCTACTAGATTTTCATGAGTTTGTTCATGAACATCAGATTGTGCATAAGGATGTCCAGATCAATATTTTCAGATACTCATTGAAGGGAGCAGCCCTTGACTGGTGCAAATCTCTTCCAGCTTCAAGTATTAACTCATTGGCAAGTTTTCATGATGCTTTCAATATATTTTATAAAGAAAAACTTTCAGTTGAAAGTCTTTTTGAAAATTGTTGTGATGTATTTGAGAAGCATATTCAACAGAAAGAAAAAAATTCTTCGGTTTGTAAGAATGAAAATTATGTTGTCGAGGAAGATCTTTAAGATTCCATTTATGAAGGTTATAAGGATTCCATAGTTGTAGATGCATTTGATATTTTCCCTGATGCACCTGCAGTTCTTGATTTGAATGAACAAACAGTTATAGAAAAATATTTTTCTCAAATTCTTAAAGAGGTTTCCTATGATATGTTTTCACCTGTGATTGAAGAGAAGAATCAGAAGACAACTTGTCATTCTTTGCAAGATACAAAGGTTTTTTTTTCACCTATTTTTGATAAGTATTCAGATGGAGAAGAGTAGATCTTTACATCAAATGTTGTTGACTTAAGTAGAAGCCAACCAATATATGAAAACTATGAATCTGATTTCGATCAGCCTTTTTCTTTGTCCATCAAGGAACAACATTCGGTCGAAATCAGTTATTCCATGTTTGTAGAAGACATTGAACATGATGAGTTTAACTTGGTTGAAGACTTCAAATATCCTCTTCTGTTTGCAACACCTTATGAACAGAAAACTGATATCACTTACGAAGAAGATATTAAACAAGAAGTGATTAGCAGTAAAAAAAACCCACAGTTATATTCAGATTTGCAGAAAGTTCTATATGATAGCCATACATCAGAAGTTGAGGTAAACATTGGGCATAAATAAGAGGTAACCTTTGATGGTCATATATCCACTTCTTTTTTCTCTAATTCTGTAGCCATTTATATGGAATCATGCTTCTCAGAAGATTTTGGCTTTGTAAAGTTTCGAATAAAAGAAGATAGTGGTTGTAAGTATGTGTTACAAGTTAGAATTTTGCTACACATAATGAAGTTTTCTTTGATTTCTATCTGGATGCACAGATTCTTTGTAATTGGTTTGATGTTATCATGGATTCATTGGAAGCATGATTACACATGATTAAGACAGTTTTATTGGTTAGAAGTAGGAATAAGACAGAAGAATAATTTCTCTCTATGAGAATGAAGATTATTTTCAGTTTGTTAGTTTGCAACAGTGAGTTTGTTTTCAGTAATGTGTGTTTCGAGTTTGAATAAGTTGCAAAAGTTTGGATCCGATTGGGAATGCTAGTAAACGACTCCATAGCCCAATGGACTAGACACAATACAAAATTGTGTATGTTTGCAGAGCAGGTTGCAAGGTTTTCAGTTTGAATGGAGAGGCACAGGTCTACTTGTTCTTGGCAGCTCATAGGGAGCATGCCATCCCCAGAAGGAGCCTATGTTGGCACCTAAATGTGTTTATGAAATTTTTTTAGATGGATGCTGATTTTAGATGGTCTTTAAATTAGGGACCCAAAATTGGCCCTCACCCTTATGCAAGGTATTTGTGTTTTATTAAAATTTGGACCCTAAGTCCAAGATTTAGCTCCATTCTCTAATATTCAACACCCGAGACCTGCAGTCAAATAGTAACACATTATCTTGCATGCAATATCATCAGTACACAAGTCAAGAGCCGGTGCACAAGCACCTAGACTAAGCCACGAGGAGAGGGCTCGCGAATGAACATAACTTCAAGACAACAGTGGTGAGCCCAGGTCTTCATGGAAACGTGGAATATAATCCCAGTTATCAAAGAAAATCAACTGTGACCAGTCTATTTAACATTTATCTCAAGTATCAATGTAAAACCTTTAGATGAGAAGAAGGCACCTGATCTTTCAAAAGTTTTACATGGGCTCTCATAAGGATTACATTGTGACATACATTGAATGGATTTCATGAATAAATGAAATAGTGCCCAAAGGATACAAAGACAGATATAGCAGGGGCATCAATAGATTCTCCAGTTGACAATTTAGATGCAGGTTCATTTTCATATCCTCCAGATGCGGATTAAGCGTATCCATATTCAATGGTAGAAAGCATGGAAAAGAAGTGCCCTTTTTCTATGTGATATTTCTCTAGGTTATGATCGTATTACCTCAGCTATTGGTGTTTCCCATATTGGGGCACTTGGTACTAAATTTATATATTATGTAAACTCCAAAGAACATCTTGGCTTTCCCAACCGAGATGATGTGAAGGCTGGAGTAATAGCATACAAAATTGTTTCCCATGCTGCAGATTTAGATAAAAGGAATCCATTTTCTCAAGCATGGGATGATGCTTTAAGAAAGGCACACTTTGAATTTCACTGGAAGGATCATTTTTCATTGTCTCTGGATACTGAGGATGTTAGAAAGTATTTTGAAGAATATGGGAATATTGAAGATTTATATACACCTAAGGCAAAAGGCTCAAAAGGACATCATGAAATCAGGTTTATCACTTTCGAAAAAGCTTAAGTGCTTGGTATTTCATGGGGTGCAGGTGGAAGAAGGGAAGTTCCTTTCAGTACACAACAAATTTGGAAAAATTTTAAGTATGCATGGAAAGAACTAGAATAGAGAAGATTTCCCAAAGGATATTACCTATGATCGTTGGTCATGTGATTTGATTTGTGTTGTTTATTTACTAGTCGATCTGCTTTAGAAGGTTATATGAGGTGCATTGGGTGGTGGATTGATCCCTTAGAACATTCTATTGTTCAAGGTTATCCTCTAAATGTAGAGATTTTTAAAAAAAAAAACATTTTTCTTTACGAAGGATGACTATCAAGACATTGCATGTCTGAGAGACAAGACACATAGTTTGCTCCTGGTTCACCAAGGCTTAGAAGACCATTGCAGAGTCAGTGAGGATTGGTATTTTTATCAAATTCCATTGAAGGAAATCAGTTGATCATACCCTTGTGATCAAACTTGTCACAACCTCATTTTCAAATAGAAATAGCACAAGAAAAGATTTAATTGTCAAGGATTGCATCACTTAATTATGGCAATCAAGCTTGAATGAAAAATGAGATTATGATTTGAGATGAAACATGAAGAAGTGATTGCAATAATGAATGTGTTGAAAGGAGGTCGGTTGCAAGGCCTTCATTTGCATCTTTCCCTGTTTGACTGTGAATTTGATGACCTAGACTATGATGCACTAACAATTCCCCTGGTGTCTCTTTAATGAGTGATGCAAAGATAAACACATTGCCAATTCAAAAATACAAAACCTAGTCTCATCATTCTCTTGATAGTCAACACAGTGAGGGAACATATTTGCAGCAACATAATTCATCTTGTACAGAATTGAAGGGGGCAATGGGAAAGAACTTTTTATATATATTCTATGTGCAGAGATGAGAAGATATTAATGAAGGAAGCAAACATAGCAGTTAGAGGATAAGAGATCGAAATTCGTTGCCACATATAAATCCACCTTTGGAGGAGATCTCCAGATATTTTGAGGATTGTTAAGTGTCTAAATGTCAAGGCTCAAGTACTAGAGATGGAGTTGTTTCACGTGAGATTGCTCCTGATCTTAATACAACAACATCATCTACATTAGAGATGGTAGATCCTGTGCCTTATTTTGAGCTATGAATAGGGTATATTTTCCAAGATTATTCTAGGATATCAGAGAGAGAATCCAGTGTCACACCTTCAGCAAAGGGAAACATCATCAGAGTTATTTTTTATCAAGGATCAAGTCTACAACATCAAAGAACATCTCCAAATTTGGTGAAGCCCACTTGGCAAATTATAAGAGGTAGATCAATCCCATTCCAAGGATATTTGTGACCAACAGTTCTTAGCTATTCAAGACTTCATTTTTAGTTTATTTTTATGATTTCATTTCCAACAAAATAACAACTAATTTATGTATTTAGAAATTCTAGATCCAACAATTTAGGATCTTATTTAATCATTGTAATGCTATAAAGCCAAAACATTTCTACAATAGTAAGGGGGGGGGGAATTCAGTTTCTGAAGGCCCAAGAGGGTTCAATAGAGATCAGGTATGTAGGACTGAGACTCTCTTTTATGATTGTAAAGCATGAACTATTTCATTTTTCACTCAATGCTACAACCCTTTGATGATCAGACTTTCTCTTCTACTCTCATTCTTCCTTTTCTTACTTGAAAAAACATGTTATCTTTGCGATGCATTGAATATATCTTGTTATGTTGATAAGTCAGTGAAGATTTCACTGATTTATGTCCCATTCCAAGACTTGTTTTTTTGTACCTTATTCTTTGTTTCTGAATGACATTTAGGATCAGGAATCTTCCTATGTGAGTGAACAAATTGGACACTTTAATATTTTTTTCTTCTTATGGTTTTATCTTCTTTATTAAATTGACTACCATTGACTAAGTAAGTGTGATTGGAACTTATTCACAATCATCGATTGATATTCTTTTTCTTTATTTACTGTTGAAACCTCCAACCTTTTCAAAAACCAATATACTTTTATCCATAAAAACCATTGCAATAATTTGATGATTCCCTAGATTTCTCTTAGCAGTCAAGTGCAACTTTAGGGACTACAATGAGCAAAAGAAATATGAGGATGCAAAGACTTGGATGTTGGGTATGAGGGAGTACTTTCAGTTTCATAATTACTCCTCATAGATAGAAGGGATAATTGCAATCTACCAGCTCAAGGGAATGGAATCAATGTGGTGGGACCATTTCATGTAAGTGCAACACATTGATGATAAGAAGATTAATTGGAAGGAGTTCAAGAGATATTTCCAAAATAAGTACTTAACCAAGCGTTATTTCGATAAGAAGATGAAGGAATTCTTTGAAATCAAGATTGGGAGTATGAACATAGATGAGTATGAAAGGATATGTTTATAGCTTCTGAAATATGTTGCTTTCATCAAGGATGAACATGCTAAGATTTAAAGGTACTTGAGTGGGATTCCATCCATTTTCATTGATAATATACAATAAAATGTGGTATCCCCATTTTGTGGGATAACTAAGGAGATTTTGTCACGAGGCCCTCAGGTTGTAGACATGGAGTATCAAGAGACAACTTGACCAACAATGTCCACTTGCACAGATGGAGACCCACCTCACCACAAAAAATCCAGGTTGATCATGATGGTATCCACCACATCAGCTAGCCTCCAGAAGAAATTGTGTCTTTCTCCATGAGGTACAAGTCAGGTATTATGGTGAGTATAATTTCAATATTTGAGGCATTTGAGTTTGTTACATCTATTATTTATTTTGATTATGTGACATTTTCTTGGACATTGTGCTCTTTTCCATGTTTTGCCTTGGTGGTTGACATTGCTCCATAGTAAGCAGATCAGCCTTAGGGATATGTATGCTAGTGGGAGCTCCTTTTGATGAGTCATCGTGCAATTCTTGACCATACTTGCTACTTTCCATACTTCATTCCCTCATCTCCTCACCTTTTGGGTTTTTCGGGTATACTGACCCAAGAAGGGGTTGTCCCTCACTTCATGGAAAGAAGGGGCTGAAGGCTCAGAGGCTTGTGGCTAGAAAAAGATAAAATACTAATTATGAACCTTCTAAATGATCTCCCAAAGATGTCTTCAGAGAAATGAAAATATTCTCCTAAAAAATCAAAGACTTGCAAAAGAAAAATAATCTTATATAAGTGGCCCCACTTGTTGAGGTGTGTACACTCATGCGGTGTCCCTTTATTTCCTTGCATATGGAACTCTATGTACCTCTATCTTCAAGTGGCCTTGTCGTACTGCCCCCCAAAGTGATTCACCAATAGGTATTACCCAAGGTTTGGACTATTAATTAATTAACGACAATGAATGGGATTGGAAAAGGGATGCATTGACAACGAAGGTGCAACACACCCTCTACAAAGGCACCCATAAGTGAGACACTAGAACCCCTTGTATGTCATGAACCCCATGCCCAAAAAATTTCTCCTCATCCATAACACATAAGCCACCCAATTGGTTGTTTTGTCAACCCTCCCATACTCAAACTTAGTAAATTGAATAGGGTCGTTGAGCATTAGTTTATTTTGATGAGGTATTTTTTGATGTACATTCTTAGATGGCTCCTTTATTGATTTTAATTACTCATCATGATGCTTTTACTTGAGATCCTTGGAGGGCGTATCCATTTTTTTGTGTTGGATCCAACTGGTGGACAGTTTTGGAGGAACAAGCCTAGCTTGGGCTTCCATGGGGCTTAAAGCCTATAGGTTGGATGCCAAGGGACCACATGATGGATCATGATGAATTTTCTTTGGAGGCCTAGAGGACACCTTGGAGGACCTTTCCTATCCCTCACATGCCAAACGATTTTCCTAGGAGGGGTAAAATGTCCCTCTTTGGGGCTTGACGTCACCTAGGGATACAGTTTGGTGGTGATGGGGTTGTTGCTCATTAACACTTCGCATGATTTGACCAGAGGAGAAATAGTTTGAAGGAAGATACCTTGGTGCATGAAGAGGAGGCTCTAGAAGCCCCAACAACCTCCACCTTCTTCTCCAACGACTTCGAAAAGTATCAAAATTTCTCCCTAGAGGGGTGACATCATGTTTTAGGGTTTCTTTCATGTGCAAAAAGTGTGAATTAAATAATATTTTCATTGTAAAGGGGTAAATATAAGGGTTGTTGACCCCTTGCCTTATGTTTTACCCTAATTCAAGTGGAAAAACATATTTTAGAACTTTTTGTATAAATAGGGATGAACTCTATTTCATTTGGAACATAACTCTCCCATTGTGAGAGGTACTTGGCTGAAATTTTCGCTACACTTGAGAATTTTTGGTATCTATCTCTCTTGAAAATGGTGTTTGGTGTTATCTCTTGGTGAATGGATGAATTTAAGTGATGTTCACCTCTTGAAGGCTTGTTATTTTTCTCTTGGATGGTAATTTGCATGGTGAACTAGGGTTTGATATATGTTTTCTTGGAATTGGTAAGGAAAAATATTCATGTGTTAGTTATTTCTTGCTCATTCTTGGTTATTGTTGGTGGAAACCCTAGGAGGAGTATGTTGGATACATCCTCCATTTATGCTTCATATTATTTCTAAGGTTATATGTCATTCTTGAACAAGGGTTGCTAGGAGAAGGACAAGTGTGTACACCCTCCTAGATTTTCCCTAAGTTGGTTGGCATACCCTAGGCAGTAAGAGGATTTACACCCCTAGGGATCTTGTTGATCCAAATTGTGTTTTAAATACCCCATTCACCCAATTTTAAAGGCACTAATATGATTTTTTACATTGGAGAAATAAATTATTTGCCTCAGTAAACGTGATTTAATGAGATAATAATCTTGTTTCAATTGGATAATTTTTTGTATGTTAAGGGCTTGTCAAGGCCACTTGGGCGTCTTGATTGGCTTAGTATTCTTAGAGTTATAGCTCATTAAAATATACAATCATTAAGGCTGCAAAAAAATCTATCTTTACTCACTTGTAACTTGTTTTTCAACCGTCAGAATTTGCTAAAATTTTGCCAAGATAATCTACTAGGCCTAGCGCATGTTTTGGGTGGACTATTTGTAAGTTTTGGTGGTTGATTTTATTGTTGTAACAACTTTTTTTCTACAGCCATAAGGCTTCAACATATCTCTGCAACACAGTTTTCTACAACCTTGTTTTATTGCTAAAGTCTTGAGCTTTCATACTTGAGTATTACTAGTGTTTATCTAGTTTGTCTCTTGCATTATTTGTTGGACTTCTAGCAATTGTTTAGAAGATTTAACAAATAGTTTATTGTCGATATATATCTTTGTTTACTGTTTCATTTAGGTATAAAAATCTTAACTTTATTCTCCACCTAACATTGTACACATATATTGACTTGTTCTTGTGTCTCAGACATGTACACCACTCTTCACAGGGACTCTTACCTCTTGGCAACCTTTGGCCACCTCCAAGACTTCATTCAAGCCTGTTTCCACACTTATTAACTTGAACTATAGGGGAATCCATTTATACATCTCACTTTCCATCTCTTTTCACCCTAGGGTCACCAGGATTCCCCTCTTAAGGTGATTCTTTCATCTCTAAAGTGACAGGAATACCTGCCTAAGGTGACAGTGGGTAGGTGTTCTCTAAGTTGTCACCATTTGGTGGTTGGGTTAGGCCTTTCCCAACCTACAACTTGTGTAATAACATTACCATCCCAAGACACCGAAGGAAACCATAAGGAAAGATAAATGACTCTATGATCAACATAGAGGAAGACCAACTTTTAAAAAGGATTCAGAAGACAAGAAGAAAGGTAAGATGGAGCTACGGAAGAAGGGGACCAAGCCACCATTATTTAGAAATAATTCTCAGAGACAAATATCTTCTAAGGAGCCGAGAATGACAGAGACAATGGGGAAAAGACCAAGGAAGAAACCTATGAAATGTTGGGGTTGTGAGGGAGATCACATGTACAGAGATTTCACCCTCACAGGTAAAAGTGGAGGCAGGTTCATGATGTACAACAAGATGATATAGTTGAATACATGGGAAGAAATGTACCAAGGACCTATCTGCAGTCCTAGATAGCAGGTAAGCTTATTTCCAATCTCATATAATTGAAGTGGAAAGTAATAGCCAACAATCAACCATTGTTATTTTGTCGATTCATGATCTAGTCCCTGGTTGCCTAGATCCTAACATGGTGAAATATTTCAATTGCCAAACAAGCTGAAACCTTGGTTAGTGTGACTAGCTATGGGGCTAAGGAAAATTAATAGAGATGGTTAAGGGATGTCCAATGGACATGAATGGGTAGAGCACAAAGGGAATATTTGAATATCATACCTTTAGGTTCATGTGATTTCCTCATTGGTATGGATAGGTTAGACAAGCATCATGTTGTCTTAGGCTGTTACAATAATGCATTTACTTGCTTGGATGAGGAAGGGAACGAAAGGAAAGTGCAAGGAATTCCAAAATTAACTTATGGAGAATTTTTTATCCTTAAATAAAGCTCTAGGAAGGGATGCCAAATATTTGCAGCTCATATGAAGAAGAAACTAAGATAAAGAGCTAAATGTTGAAGATTATGTTGTCCTAAAGAGTTTGGGATACATTTAGATAAATCTGGGGAGGTTTCCACCCAAAATAGATATTGATTTTAGATAAATACTGGGGTTTCCACCCAAAATAGATATTGATTTCTCTATCAATATGATGCTTGGAGCAGCCCCAATATCCAAGGATCCTTACATGATGAGTACACCAAAATTGAAGGAGTTGCAAATGCAACTTGAAGAGATTTTGAAGAAGGGGTATATATTCCCAAGTGTGTCACCTTGGGGTGCCCCAGTAATATTTGTGAAAAATAAGGATGGGATGTTGAGGTTTTGCATTGATTTCAAGTAGTTGAATAAGGTGACAGTGAAGAACAAGTATCATTTTCCAAGGATAGTTGATCTTTTCGATCCACTGAAGGATGCAAAGATATTATCCAAGATAGACCTCAGATCAGGCTATCACTAGGTGAGAATTAAAGAAGAAGACATCAACAAGACAACCTTCAAAGTGAGGTATGGCCATTATGAGTTCACAATGGTGCCATTTGGGTTGTCAAATGAACCAATTGTTTTCATGTGTTTAATGAATGGTATTTTCAGAGATTACTTAAATAAGTTTGTCATTGTATTTTTGGATGACATACTTATTTATTCTAAGTATGAAGAAGAACATGAGAAACACTTGAGGATGGTGCTACAAGTATTTAAGGAGCATCAGTTGTATGCAAAGTTGAGCAAGTTCTCATTCTACCCGAGGCAGATACATTACTTGAGACATATCATTTAAGAAGATGGGATATAAGTGGATCTGGAAAAGATAAGAGCCATTGAAGGATGGCCAGTACCAAAGAATGTATTTGAGGTGAGATCATTCATGGGTCTTGCATGGTATTCTAGAATATTTATTGAAGGATTATAGAATATTATGCACCCAATCACATATTTACAAAATAAGGGTGTGAGGTTTGAATGGACCACTGGATGTGAAAGAACTTTTTCAACACTTGAAAAGGTTTTTGACAAGTGCACCCATTTTGTATTTTGTTGGTCCTAATGAATATTTCATTGCGTGTACTGATGCATGCAAAGAATGGATTTGTGGAGTCCTTATCCAGAATGGGCATGTGGTGTGCTATGAATCAAGGAAGTTAAAAGAGCATGAGAGACAATATGCCACTTAGGATTTAGAATTGGCAGCGATAGTGCATGAATTGAATATGTGTAGGAACTACCTCATAGGAAAGAGATTTGGGCTAAGGACATACCATAGTGGTATGAAATATTTGTTTGGACAAACAACTTTAAATTCTAGGCAAAGCAAATGGTTAGAATTCCTGAGTGAGTATGATTTTGATATTAAACATATCAAAGGTAA
This sequence comes from Picea sitchensis, assembly GCA_010110895.2. Classification (NCBI taxonomy): domain Eukaryota; kingdom Viridiplantae; phylum Streptophyta; class Pinopsida; order Pinales; family Pinaceae; genus Picea; species Picea sitchensis. The sequence continues at coordinate 61,616 of SNQJ01S0032512.1, read as the reverse complement.
AGAGAACAAGGTGGTTGATGCACTCAATAGGAGAGTACATGAGATGCATGCTATAGCCGTTAGAATGTACAAATAAGATTTGAAAGACGAAATTTTAGAGGCTACAAAATCATATCAGTAGTACATGGAAACAATAGAAAATTTACAACAGAAAAATGAAGCTTATGAGCTAAGAGAGGATGGAATCCTCATCTACAAGGGTTGCATTTATGTGCCAAATTTTCAAAAGTTGAGAAATATGGTGTTAAAGGAAATGCACAATGTGCCTTATGTTGGGCACCAGGGTTACCTTAAAGCTATTGTAGTTGTCAAGAGCCAATATTATTGGCCAAGTATGAAGAAAGAGGTCGTTGATTATATAGCCAAATGTTTGGAATGTCAAAAAGTCAAAGTTGAGGATATACACCCAACTGGTTTGATACAACCATTGCCCATTCTTGTGTGAAAATGGGTAGGTGTAACAATTTATTTCATCACTAAGCTAACCATAACTGCCAAGAAACATGATTCCATCATGGTGGTGGTGGATAAGCTTACTAAAGTTGCCCATTTTATCCCAGTGAAGTTAACTCACTAGGCAACAAACATTGCATGTATTTATATGAGGGAAATTTCCAGGCTTCATGGGGTGCCTAAGATAATTGTTTCTAACATAGATCCTAAGTTCACATCAAACTTTTGGAAAGGATTATTTAAAGGATTTGGGACAAATATGAACTTTAGCACAACATATCATCCAGAATCAGATGGGAAAACAAAGAGAGTCAACCAGGCGATCAAGGACATGCTAAGGGTGTATGTGATGGATAAACCATCAAAATGGGAAGATTATATACACTTGGTTGAGTTTGATTATAATAATGGGTACCAAACATCTTTGAAGGAGAAACTTTGAGGCATGCTATCACCGAAAGTTTAACACGATGGTTAGCTAGGACAACCCAACAATGGTTGGGCCAAAATATCTTGGTGAAATGGAAGAGCAGGTGGTGAAGATAAAACAAAACTTAAAGTCTGCCCAAGACATACATAAAAGATATGCAGATAAAAGAATAACTCATAGAGAGTTTAAAGTGGGTGACCATGTGTTCTTGAAAGTGAAGGCCAAAAGAAGTTCCTAGAAGATGGGAAATTGTTCAAATCTTGCAGCGAGATATTGTGGACCATTTGAAATCTTGGAGAGGATTGGTCATGTTGCATAAATGATTGCACTACATGCATCCATGTGTATTCGTAATGTATTACATGTATCTTTTCTTAAAAAGTATGTACCTGATGCTAATCATGTCATTTATTGGAATGCGAGTCAGGTGGACCAAGAAGATGACTTTCAAGTACAATCGGTTTGCATATTGGACCAACAGATCAAGCAGATCTAGAATCAGGCCATAGGGATAGTAAAGGTCCAATGGAGCTAGTATCGTCTTGAGGATGAAACCTGGGAGCACAAATATGTCATGTGGGAAGAGTACCCACATCTTTTTGAATACTTTTGAAGATTTTGATTTTACATGTGTATATGATCCACTGAGGACAATGCATAAATATGGGGGAGGGGAATGTAATACCCCTAGGTTGAACTCCAATTGTAATGTAAATGTAAATGTACATATAGGTTGGCAATCCAAGACATTTTGGGCTAGAGTGCCTTTGTGTATATTTTTTGAGGCCAACGTGCTTGTGTGGTTATTAGGCTGGAGATCCTAGATGCTAGAAGCCCAATGAGAATATCTTTGTAAAATGTAATCACACTCAAATATTAATCAAAATACATCATTGTTGCAGACCAACCAAACAAAAAGAGTATGGGGGGAATAAACTCCACTAGAAAGGGAAAGGGGGGTTAAGGGTCTAAGAAAGGGGCTAAGCTAAGGGGGGATTAAGCCCAAATGAATATGATATTAATATTCCTAAAAGTATAAAGTATGGGATATTCACTTATCCTAAGTTCCTAAGTGGGAATGTATGACCATGTTGGGGGGGGCATGTAGTTCCCAACATGACAAGTGTCATGTTGGGAACATGCACATATATTTAGGGAATTTAGTTCATTTTTCCATCATTCCATCACTCTCTCCCAAACTCAGTACACACTCATTGACCATCAACCATACCTTAAATTGGGGAATTATTTGAAGTGGTCTCTCGGTAAATTGAGTTGAAGAGGCAGTTTTTCAGGCCCGTGAGCTATTGAAGAAGAGGGTTGTCAGGCCCATGATAATCCTCTCTAGGTGAGAGAACTACTGGGAATTTTTTTCCCAAGGTGCCAAGCTGAAACTATGATTCCTACCATAACCCAACAGGGGGTTGGGGATGTTACGATTCCTACCATGTTAACTGGAATAATAACTATTAACATACATTTTGTCACAAAATTTGAATAAGTATTGCTTTGTTTTCTTAGTTATGTATTTTGTTGTTCAAAGCAACCGGTTTTGCTACCTTTTACTAATTCTAGCAGTGATTTTCCATAGAGTTCAGAGTCACATGAAGGGATTCATGTGTCCGTAGTTTCTTGACAACAATGGTGTCGATCCCTAGCAAGATTTCCTTATATTTTTGTAAAATAGAGATTCAGATGCCTAATTTATTTCGACTTTAGCGTGCAATTTGAGGCACAAACATGGGATGCATTGGATTTTCTGGGAATACTACATCCCTGGTTTTATGATCGCAATGATGTCATCCCTAGTAGGCTTTCCTTATATTTTGGTAATAAAGAGATTTTGATGCCTAATTTATTTCGTCTTTGACATGTGATTTGTAGCACTAGCATGGAATGCATTGGATTGTCTGGTTTCTGCAAATGAGGGTCTAACATAGTTCTCAAGAACCGTATACTTGAGATATGAAGTGCATTTTGAAGCCTTAAATTCATTTTATAAATTAGGCACAATTCGTCGGTTTTCCCTAATTTGTGGTTATAATTAGTGGATATGTAAGTTAAATTCAGATAGTTGGTTCTTAATCACACATGGATGCAAGGTAATAAAACCACCTACTCAAACATGTCAACAACATTTTCCATTTACAATTACCTTACGCTATTAAAGTGAAGGTCTTCAAAAATGGATCAATTCTTAAAAATGGAACACATTTTCTCCCATCTATTTATTTTTAAGGATTGTTTGTGGTTAGAATTGAATTGAATTATTTGTATTATTTATATGCTCCAAATTGTGGGGTTGATGTGCTTCTCTATTAGTTTTGGTGTATCATTATCGCATGATAAAATCTAGATAGGAACTCTATTTCTACATGGGAATTGAAATGACAACAAGCTTAACCAGCAAAGGTAGAAGCACTGAGTCCAGACTAAGATACTTTTATGTCGAGGAAGATATTTAGTGTCTCCTTACTCCCATTATCTAAATTTATCCTCTTCTTTCTTCCATGGATTGAGGAGATGAAAAACCTTGATGGAGCTCACACCATCAAAGTTATGGTGACACACATTCCAATCCTTTCTAAAATCAACCCATTCCTCTCGTTCCACTTTTCTCATATTCTCATTATCCAACTTCACCTTTCATATGCATACTCCATTTCTCATTCAATCCACTAGAAAGTAATACAAGTCACCATTGAGCATCTTAGAATCTTGACTAATTCCTTTCCTTAGCATTTTGATGAGAGTTCAAGAGCTACTCTAGCATCCCAACCTCCAACCTTTCCTTCCCTCACCCATATGAATGAGTTTTTGTTTCAAACCCACCCTAGGGTGAGGGAGATCGAGGTATAAAATAGTCACATAAATGTGTGCACTCTTGTCGACTAGTAGATACTAAGAGAGATATAACTACTATTGACTCACTTAGATTTAAATCTATTCAACAACCAGGCCTCTTTTCTACTACTGATCCTACGCACAAAAGAGTCATGATCTTGAGAGTTTATTGGAAACTGGATAGTGGTGATATTCACCCAATTCATACTTTCTTTGGCCCCGGAGAGAAAGAAACTAATACCGTGAACATTGTAGATTTTCCAATTATCCTAAAAAAATGAGTGATACATTCGAGTCTATAATTTTTTAAAAATTTTGTATCTATTTGATGTATATGTAATTTAGCTTTCTATATAATTTAATTTCTCTTTATTTCTCGTTAATATCTATAACTCCAAAACTTGTCATGTACTGGAATGTAAGGAAATTTGTTTATAAAAATATTTTAATTTATTTTTCATGCTTTCAATTTAAGTCTTCAAGAAAGATTAATAAAAATCATGAAGTATTTAAGAGTGATTAATCAAAATGTTAAGACTTTGATTTATTATATTTTAAAATTTTGGATTCTAAGAATTTTTGTAAAAATATTAATACGGAAACAATATATAGCTGGTAGATGACTATTTTTGTGTGAGTTTGGTTTCCATGTGTCGGGGAGTTGATATTTACATAATTTTTGGGTTTTTTTTTTTTAAGTTTATTTACTTACTTTCTAATATTTTTTAAATCTTTTGAGAACATATCCACGTTGTACAAGTATACCATTTCTTTGGTTTTTTTAAACCTTTGAGATCATATCCACGTTGTGTGAGAAAACCTTTCTAAGGCATTGGGATGATAGTCACACTATAGAAGTATACCTCCTTTCGTTTAATCCCAAACATAGGAAAATTATTGGAAGAAAAAATAAATGATATTTAATACTTGTAGACACTACTCAAAACACCCATCGTTTCTTTAACTTATTTTCGTGAGGTCTAAATTAATTGAATATATCATAAATTTGTATTTTCCATCCAAAATAAGGATATTACTTCACTTTTAAAGTAGGATGAATATATTCACTGCAATACCATGTATATAGATGTTATTCATGGTGGCATTGATCGTCCATTTAAGATCAGTGGACGGACTAATTCCAACGTCAAAGATTTAGGAAATAATCCATGAGCTCAATCGACATGGCCCCTATCTCGTCTTAGTTGTCCCTAATTATTTCAATATTAATCCTCTTTTCCAATCTTCAGCTTTCAATCTCTCTAGTACTCTCGATATTGCAAGTCACCATTGAGAAAAAATAAAATCAGGAAAGGCTCTCAAATATTTAAGAATAACAATAAGTCTATACGTTTTGTTTTTTTGGCGGGGTGAATATTTCATATAGGAAGCATTCATAAGTAGAGAGTCATCATTGTCATGTCAGGATTGGCAATGCTTGGCTTCAATTTCTTTTATTGATATAAATCCATTCATTTTTATGTTGTGTGACTCCATAGCTATAACCCATTTTGTAATTCTACTTTTTTTTGCACATATAGCCTGTATTGAATTTTGTTTTGTGCAGTTGAATAAAGGAATAAAAAATCATTCACTACTGAGTTCCTTCAAAGTGAAAGGAGTTATTCACTATGGAATTGTAGAGAATGCTAACCCTTCTATGCACATCAGATATCTTACAATTCCTTTTTATTGGTCTCATATCAGATTCTAGAATGGGAAAGTTAATCATTTTGTTTATTTATGTGAATTATGTTAATTTTAGAGCAACTATTAAGTTTATTTTCAATTTACTAGGTAACAATAGCATAGGTAGGATCATTGAGAGAAACACAATCACAAGATACACAACATTTATCCTGGGAAACCCTCATGGGGGATAAAAACCATCAAAAACTTCCTTAATATAGATTTCCAATACCATGCCAAGATAAAATACCAAACACTAGAGAATAACCATGATTGAGCAATGTGCCTCTCTCTCCTCCTTCTCCCAACTTCAGAAATATCCAAACTTGCGTAGTGAGTGAGTGACTTGAGTGAGTAAGCTAATGAGGCATTAGCCTCTCTTATTTATACTGGCTAGAAAGTGCTAGGGAGGTGTCTCTTCATCAAGCATGGTCAACTTCTTCTCTTAGTGGCTAATGCCACTTTAATTAGGCATGGGGGGTGACTTCTTAATTAGTGGAATATAATTAGGGTTTGACCAATCCACAAAAGGGGATTTGGTCATTCACAAAGCTTGACATGAAAAGGGGATTGATCTAATTAATAATAACTTAATAATAAATAAAATACTCTTTGTAGTTACAATATTTCAACACTCCCCCTCAACAAGAAGGGTATTCTATAATACAACATCATCGGAGAGAGAGAGAGGGAGGGAAGAAACATCATCATCATCTTGAACACTGACTGACATATCTATAAATCATCAGAAGTTTTTCTCATCATCAATATCATCATTCACAACATGGAGCTGGAATGGCATCATCATCATCTGCATCAACATCAATTATTATAACACTAATGCATCATAATCATAAATAAAAACATGAGGTTGATACAACATCATCAACAGCATGAGGCTAGAGCAACATCATCACATCACGAAGGTTGGAGCAACATCATCATCATCATCATCATGGGGCAACAAAATGAGGCATGTGTAACAACATTTTTTGGTACTCTGATAGTCCCTAAGGAGCTACCCAAGAATCATAATATTCCCTAGGATATAAAATCCTAATGGAACTACCACATGGTACTCTGACGAACTGTCCTTACTAGACCTTTGGGATATGCCCAAGAATCATAAGATTCCCTAGGATTATAAAAATCCTAATGGAACTACCACTACTGACCAGAGCTAGCATATACATGCACAGGTACTATGACAGACCGTCCTTATCGGACCTTTGGGATCTGTCCAGGGATGATCAGTCCCCTAGGATATAGAATCCTAACTTAGCCACCCATTGTTGGTCACGATACCATAGTATCATCAACATCACTCCCCCTTTCGAGGGAGGTCCTTTCGGACTATACCAAGATTGTCTCGAAATTGCTCAAACTTTACATGAGACAAAGGCTTGGTCAACACATCTGCAACCTGCTCATATGTGCCAACAAATTGGAGATTTATGGCTCCTCTCTACACCATATCACAAATGTAGTGATACCGCAAATCTATGTGATTTGACTTGTCATGCAACACAGGTTTCTTTGTCATCTTTATGCAACTCTAGTTGTCACATAGAATCATAGTTGTTTCCATCTCCAAATCAAACAAACCTGTCAACAAATTACGAAGCCATATGGATTCACAATTGGCAGACCATGCATCAATGTATTCTTCTTCTTTTGTGCAAAGAGAAATACTGGATTGTTTCCTACTCTGTCATGAAGTCATGGATGACCCCATACTGAAACAACATCCTGAAGTTCTCTTTCTGTCATAAATACTTCCAACCCAATCTAAATTGGTATAACCAATCAATTGAAGTCATGATCTCCATTATAACAGAGACCAAAGTCCAACATACCCTTAAGGTATCTCATCACATGTTTTTCAACAACAAGGTGAACACGTGTGGGCTCTACCAGATACTGACTCAAGGTGTTCACAACAAAACATATATCTGGCCCAGTGTTTATCAGATACATCAACAATCCAACGATTTGTCTGTACAATGTAGCATAAACCAATTTTGACGAAGTATCAACTAGGAGCTTCAACTTTGTTTCCATGGGTGTGTTAATGGATTTACACTCCAACATATCAAACCTCTTTATTATTTCAACTGCATACTTCCCTTGGTTAAGAAAGATCTTCTCTAGGCTTTGTCAAACCTCAAGACCTAAGAAATAGTGCATTAGGCCTAGGTCTTTCATTTCAAATTCTACAGCGAGCTTCTTYTTAAAATCAGTGATGATCTTTTCTTCTYCAGTTAAGAATAATTCATCCACATACAACATCAATATAATAGGCTCATCATTCATAACCTTGAAGTAAAGGTTAGAATCAAATTTACTCTTGGTAAATCCCAAGCTTGTCAGAAAATTGTCAATTCTTCCATACCATCCTCTAGGATCTTGCTTCAATCTATACCGAGCCTTCTTCAACCTACAGACATGTGTCTTTCTGTCTTCAACTTCAAACCCTTGAGGTTTTTCTATATACAGTTCTTCTTCAATGACACCATTTAATAAGGTTGTTTTCACATCCATATGGTGTAACTTCCACTTCATCTTAGCTACAAGAGCTATGATGGTTCTGATAGAAGTGTATTTGGCTATAGGAGCAAACATCTCTTCATAGTCAATGCCTTCCTTTTGAGAAAATACACAAGCTACAAATCTTGCTTTATGTTTTTCAATACTTCCATCAACAACATATTTTATAATGGAACTATTTCCCATACATCATTATTTATAATGGATTTGTATTCTTCTGTCACGGCATCTGACCATTCTTTCTTCTGAATGGATTCTTCAAAGAAAGTAGGACCCTTCTCTACAAGATCACACATCAAAGCCATGTAGCTGGAGAATGGCTTAGGTTTCTTGACTTGTCTCATGGTTCCTTCTGGGGCACCATACTTCTCTCCATCTTGAATAAGTTCCCTCACCCAAGTTGGATTTCTCTTTTGAGAGATCGTCATTTGGGGAGGTTCTTGATATTCTATCATATCGTGATATTCTTGAATCTCATCATCAGGGGAAGTTGTGACTTCCCTCACTGGTTCTGTAATTCTGGGAGCTAGAGGTTCTTCTTCATAAACTTCTTCAAGCTGACATCTCCTTGATTTCTTGAGTGTTGCATCTTCATCAAAGGTTATATCTCTATTGATCTCAATATGATGGTAACCTGGTATATAAATTCTGAATACCTTTGAGATCTCACAGTATCCAACAAATATTCCCTTCTTTCTTGAAGGGTCCAACTTGGTTCTTTTTTCTTTCGCAATATGTACAAACACTAGACAACCAAATATCTTGAGATGGCTTACTTATGGCTTCTTTCTGGAGAACATTTCTTTCGAGGTTTTGAACCCAAGTGCACTATGGGATAATCTATGGGCCATGCCGTTCTTGTTTCTTCTGCCCATAAGTGCATTGGAATATCTTGATCATGGATCACAATCTTCACTACTTCCATTATAGTTATGTTCTTTCTTTCTGCTACACCATTTTGTTGAGCATTGTAGGGAGCGGTGAGCTCCCTCTTAATCCTGACATCTTTGAAAAAACTTCCAAACTCTTTTGAGGTGTATTCTCCTCCATTATATTACCTGAGTATCTTTGTTTTTCTTCCAAAGAGATTTGCTATCAAGGATTTGAATTCCTTGAATGTTCCAAACACTTCATCTTTTGATTTCAAGAAGTAAACCCAAGTCTTGCGAGAATAATCATCAATGAATGACACATAGTATACATACCCACTAAGAGAGGTTGATGGAATTGGGCCATAGAAATCTGAGTGGATGATTTTCAAGACTCCTTCTACTTTACTCTCGCTCTTCCGGAAAAGATTATTTATGTCCGTTCCTTATGCACATCCCTTGCACACACCTTCATGATGAATATTGAAGTCTAGTAGACCTATAAATTCTTTGCTCACATACAGTAAGGCCTTGTAGTTGATGTGAGCTAGTATTCTATGCCAAAGTTCACATGGACTCTTAGTGGAGTGAGTCAAGGTTGCATCTGAGTGACCCTTTAATTTATATAGGCCACCTTATTCTATTCTAATAACAATTTCATCTTCTATGGCTTTTCATTTAGGCCACATAAGAACTTCACCATATATGAATGAAACCCTGAATCCTTTCTTATCTAAAGCCGAGATAGAAAGAAAATTATGTCAAACCTGGTACATATAATACATCCTTCATCTTCATTGGGGTCCCTGAATCACGTTTGTAATTGGACACTCCCACTCCCTTGATAAGGCATTGGTAATCATCTCCACGTGTAAATTTTGGGGAAAGTTCTTTTCGTTAAGGCTAGAGATAATGTATCTCTAACCTGTCATGTACTTGGAAGCACCACTATCTATGAGCCAAGTATCCTCACCAGGTGACATTGATCCTGAGAGGGCAGAGATTAAGACATAGTCTTCAATCTTTTCTTTAATCATCTTTGTGGGTGGCTCTTCATCTTCAACTGTGTGGACATGGTGCCTTTTGTTTCTCTTATTGCATTGTTATCTTATAGTTGGGTAATACCTAGAAATATGTCCCATATTTTCATAATGGTAACATTGATAAGATGATAAATATTTTTCTCTTCTTTGACCTTTATAAAACTTTTGGAATCTCCTTGGAGGGTGAGATTCTTTATGGATGAATTTATTTGGGGAGTGAGACTCCTTATGTGGGTGGGTCTCCTTATTGAAGTGATACCTTCTCTTTCCTCCCTTATTATGAGAATTTAGAGCTTGAACTTCATCCCTTAATAATATTTTTTCTCGGTTAGCTACTCTTTCTTCTTCTTGAACACATTCTTCCCAAAGACTGTCAAATTGTAGTTTTCCATTTATAGCACAAATG
>SNQJ01S0032512.1:12359-47179 GCA_010110895.2 Picea sitchensis | reverse complement strand
AGATCATCCCTCTTAGGTGGGGTGTCTTTAGTCATGCTCCCCATATTTACTGAGGTTAATTAATTGAATATAAGTACAATCAAATCCTTTAATATATTCAACTAATCGATCAATAGTCAAGTCCCACTAGCGCAATTGGTTTTCGAGGGTTTTATTTTGTAAGGCAGCCAAGGTTTGAAACTCATTGTAGTTGGGAGGAGACCCAAAAAAAATCTATCCATGTTAAGGGTTGATGTGGCCCAGGTCGGATGCTATCCTAGGGTTCTTTTGACAGCTTAAATTCTCCTGGGTCGTAGTTTCTTAGACCATGGGCTAGTCCCGCAGGTAATAGACATGCTAGCAAACAAAAAATAACTAATTTCTCAACAGAAAAGTATTGAATATCTCTATATCTTTGATAAGAGAAAACATGCAATAATATCTTCTTACAATCCTATATCATAACTAAATCACCTTTCTTTTGACCAAGGAGGAAAACGATAAGGCATAGAAAAGAAAAGATTCAAGTGTATTCTAAATGTTGAAATCTCAACACATAGAAAACAAAAATCAAAGGACCAAAAGTGATTTCAAAATCATTGGACTAATAAAAGTTAGAAGAAGTATGCCAAATAATAAAAAAACAAAGTAAAATCAAACCAAAACCACGCTCAAAAGTGTTAGAAAAATAGGATCACGGAGCAATAAAATAAAACAAATGCGAAAATAAAACACAAAAGATACACAATATAATAGAGACACAGATATACGCGGTTCACCCAGTGTGGGCTACGTCCACTAGAGAAATTGCCAGGTCCTTCCTTATTATTATCCAACAAAATTAAGGGATATGACCTACAACACACCCATTGTAACTTCCTCTTCTTTTCTCTCACAGTCTCCTCTCTCATAATACAATATTCGCGATAATACACAACCGCAATACAATTCCATCATAAAAGAGGATTGCCTACTAGGGAACAAAACCCTAAAAAATAACTTCTACCGTCAGATCTATGACCTTATAATGAATGGTCCAGATTGACTATGAAATTACAATATTTTACAAGGCAATTTTTCCCAATATTTCTCTTCGGGGGCGTTGCCCCCGAATCACCCATCAATGGGGGGCTACAAAAAATTTCTTTGCCCCCCTTGGACCCCCCTAGTGACAGTTGTGGTGGGGAAATCTCCCTCACACCCCCCGTTAGGGAATGATGTCCAAGAATGGCTGAAACAAACCTCTAAATCAAGAAAATAATCAGGCTCCACAACCAATAAAAATAACTAAAGAATAATAATAATAAATTATATACACTATGATTGTTTTTTCAAACAACCAAGTGAAATACCATCTCAGTATCTATCCATTAATGGGAAGAGGGTATATATCACCCTCTAAAATCTTTATCCTATATTTTCCAGCTCCTATCTTCTCAACAACTTGAAAATGACCGAGCCATAAATTTTGAAACTTTTTATGTTTCCATTTTGTTTCATTTACCCTGTCCCATTATGATACCAAATCACCTATTTCAAAGTTTTTTTCACCAATATTATGTTTATCAATCCATCATTTTATGATATGATGATGAGTAACAAAATTTGGTTTAGCCCTTTATCTTTCCTATTCCAACATGTCTAATGTATCTGTTTTATTTTGGAGAGTAGAGGAAGGGTGTCCTTGAGAAGCTTGAGAAAGTTGTATTGAAGGCAAGAAAACATTTGGTGTTAAGATTGTCTCTTTCCCATACACCAAATAATTGTATATGTTCTCCATGCACCTTAGGTGTTACTGTAACAACCCACAAGGCATTTGGTAAAGCATTGTGCCAAATCCTATGGTTTTCAACTATTGTCATTTTCAAGCTGTGAGTCGAATTCTTATTAGTTGATTCAACCACTATGTTTCATTGAGAATAATAGTTGGTTGAATAACAAAGAATGGTTCCTTTATCTAATGAAAATTTAGATAGTCGGGATGAAGAAAAACATGAATCATTATCAAACATAATAACCAAAGGAACACGAAATGTAGTAATCAAATGTTGTTCAAGAAACTGAATGATTACAATTTTGTTAAATTGAGTTAATGGCATAGATTTACCCCACTTAGTAAATAAATCAATTCCAATTAGGATATACTTATGTTGCTCAGAAGAATGTGGTTTTATTTCTCCAATAATATCAACTCCCCATTGCTATAAAAACTCTCAATTGAAATTGGTTGTAATGGTATGGATGACGTTTTGTCTCTTCCAACACTTACTTTGCACGTCCTACACTTTCAAACATAAGCATCAACATCCTTGAAGAGAGTAGGCTAGTAATAACCATATCTAAAAAAAAATTGAGCAGTGGTTTCTTCGGTGAATTGACTTCCAGCTAGTCCATCATGGAGATCTTTAAGAACTTTATCTACGTCTTCCTTTTCCATAATGTAATAAAACTGCATCTTAGTTATTCTAAAAAAGGATTCCATTAACATGTTGATATTTCACATATTTTAATCTTATTTTCCTTTTACCTTTAGAGTTCAAATTACTAGGACAACTTTCGTGGAGTAAGAGATATTTCAAGCCATACTAGCACTAGTCCAGATCAACAGGAATAGAAAGGACTTCAATGGTGAGAAAATCAAGTTCTTTATCCCAATATTCTTCTTCTTTTAACATAGAGTCCTATGATTATGTTGCTAACTTACATAGTCCTTATCCACACACAGTATTATCATGTTTAAATTATAGGTCATACTCCTGGATGACAATCATCTAGTTTCATCATCTTTCCACTAATTCTTTCAGAATAAAAAGTGATATAACTGCAAGATGATGAATAATAACCTTGGTATAATTTTTAAGGATAAAGGGTATAAAGTGTTTCACATCCCTATAGACAGTGTATACTTGTTTATCAATGACCAATTAATTTAACTCTGCTCCTTGCAAATTAGTACTTATAAAACAAATTGGGCACTCATTTCCTTCTGAATCTTTATGTGTAAGTAATGTTGGCAAAGAATGATCAGATGCAAAAGTATAAAGAAGAAAAACATGATCAAAATTAGGACTCCATAAAACTAGAGAATTAGCAAACATATTTTTTTTTTATCTTTTCAAAGGATTCTTTTTCAACTTTGGTACATATGAATTGAACATCTTCTTTAATCATTTTTTGTAATGATTTGTTAGTTTCAACGAAGTGAAGTTTAAATCTCCTCACAAATTTAATCTTTTCAAAAATATATTGCATTTCTTTATCGTTATGAGGAAAAAGAAGTTGAGAAATCACTTTAACGTGTTTAGGATCAACAATGACACATTTTTTAGATATAATATGACCCAACCACTTACTTTTGTGACCACAAAAAAAATATMTGGGTTTAATGAGATACCATATTTTCGACATCTTTCAAAAAATTGAGTGAGAWGTTTAATGTGGTCTGATCTATTCTTAAAATATATAATCATGTCATCAAGATATAAAATGACRTAGAAATTTATTAAATCGTGAAAAACAATATGCATTGCTTGTTGAAAAGTTGCACCTTCATTGATTAGACCAAAATACATTCTCTTAAAAGAAAAAAAATCCTCGTTTTGTCCCAAAGATCATTTTAAGTCTATAATATTCAGCCACAAGTTTCTGATTATACCTTGAAAAACCATCAAGTAGTGAAAACATTTTGCAATCCAGAGACAAGATGAAGAATCTAATCCATGGGAGGTAGGGGGTAGTTGTGTTTTTCAAAGGCTTTGTTTAAATTCTGGAAATCAACACACAAATGAATTTCACTAGTTTTCATCCTCACTAGAACTAAGTTTGCTACCTAGGCAGAATGTCGAGCTTGAAAAATGATTTTAGCATCAAGTAGTTTATTCAACTCTTTATGCATTTGGGTTTCCAAAGAAGGATTAATCTTCCGTAGTTTTTGTTAAAAAGGTTTAACATCATTTCTCATTGGAATTGTATGTTGAATTATCCATGTATCATAAGTTTTTAAATCATTGTATGTCCATGCAAACACATCTTGATATTTCCAGAATTTTTTTGGGTATGCCTATTTTTCTTCTTCAGTACAACATGTCTCAAGATTCATATTTCTTGTGTTTTCAATAATTCCAATATTAATCATCTCATGACCTAAGGTTGTGTTAGCACCGTGTTTTTTGTAGCTAGAGTCAGTCCTAGACGAGTCATAATTTGTGTGTCAAATATTGTAAGGTTAGTGATCAAATGAAGAGTGGTTCTAAATCATCGAGTAATGGGCCTGGTCATAAATTGGTTAAAGGGATGTAAGGTTCGCCACGTTTAAATCACAATGGCCCATTTCCCTAAGTCTCGAGTCATGTCAAAAAGGTGGAAGTTACGTGCCAATATCAAGTCAAGTGGTTAGGATAAAGGTCACGTAGAAATATATTATGAGCATCATTCCCTAATCATGAAGTTAGAAAAGTAAACAATCATGGCACTCTTATCATTTGTACTTTGCACACTTCAAAAGTGTACCCGTTGCACGAGTCTGCTGCACAAATATCCAACTTGCTTTCTAACTTCTCTCCACCATGGATTTACTGTTATTTTCCATGATTTATTTCCATATATGTTCAAGCATAAATACTAGTTACCCTTCATGTCTCTCCTTCACTTTTAGAGTTTGTGCATCATCCGTAGTTTTTTCAGCAAACTCTAGAGCCCTTCACTGCGTAAAATTTATTTGCTTCGAGTCGTTATGTAAGCCTACTGTGTTGATTTTTCTGTGTCTCCTCCATTTTCTCAAATATTGCTTAAAGTCTTTTGGAGCTCGTTGCAAACTAGGTTTTTGGAAGAATTTTTTCTTCTCACAGTCAACCTTCTTCCTTCTGAATTCCCTACTATCGTTCCGAGTTTTCCCATTGAGCTGAAATTTTTCATCTCACGCCAAGTCTCCCATTGTTGTTTTCTACCGTGCCCAGTTTCCCCACTACGTCAATTTTTTCTGTCATTTTACTGTCGTGTTGAGTTTTCCACTGTGCCAGAATTTTCCATCACAATTCCCTACTACATCAAGTCTCCCATTGTTTTTTTCTACCATGCCGAGTTTCTCCACAGCGCCAAAATTTTTCGTCGCGCTTTGCTGCTGCGCCAGGAATTTATGTGGTTGATTTTGTTTTCCACATAGAGAGGGTATCACAATTCATTACCATGCACATGAAATTAATATATACTAGCATCATGGCATTTTCCCAAAGCATAATAGAGTTGGAAAAGTAGTGTAGATAGGGAACTCTTGAATGTAATTTTCTGAATCTAAAGGAAATATAATGCAGAGGTCCTGAAGCTTTTGATGAAAACATTATAATGGTGGTGGTTTAATGTATTGTGATTCTATCTTCGTATGTACTTCTTGTTTCTTGCAAATTCATGTCTGTTTCATTTGTTTAAATTGGAAATATTTAAAGGGTTTAAAATTCATCTCGTGGTGCTTTAGACTCAATCATTTAAACTCTATGTTTTCTTCTAAGTTAAGTCAGAATTCATCTCTAATGGTTCTCTAATTTTCTTTATGTTTCTCCTTTCTTTCGCCATACACAACGATATTTAAACCAGAATACCATTACCTATTTATCCTTTATCCTCTCAAAGCTTCCCTTACCAGTCATTAATTTCTCTCGTTTTTAGGGGTTTGACTCCATATCCCAAAGGTAATATACATCATTTTCAACAATACTAGAAAAAACTTTCTCAAGTATCTAAATCTAGTCGTCAGTCCAAAGTTATTATCCATGAGAGACTAGGTCTCAGAGAGAGCCCTCTCTATATTGGGAAGGCTAGTTTCTAGTCTTAAAGTTGGTTTGTAGGTTACCTTGGTAGTTCGTTTCTCTTCAGCCGAACAATTTGCCAAGTGTTAACATTTTGGCACCATTTTCGAGGACGGAATTGAAAACTTTCCCTGGGAAAAAATGACTAAAGCTGTAGATTTGATTCTTGAGGGTAACAACGAATCAAATATATGTACTGGCTAAAACTTATCTTACTCTGACGACTTCATTGAATAATATCAGTAGCATAAAGTAGTCTGAATCAGAAATCTTGGCTCCTAAGAAAGTTTACACTAGAGTGAACCATGATCCAGAGCCTGCAGTATATGTATATGATCCTGAAAAACTTCTACACAAAAGAAAGGAAAGGCTAACAGACCCAATATGTTACCTGGACAAGAACCTATATTTACCTAAAGACGAGGTAAAAAGAATTGACGACCTTGACTTTGATTTATTATTTGAACAAACCATGTTTAGGTCCAAATCATAATCTTATTTGAATGAAATCATCTTCGATGAGAAAAAGTTCCAATCTTTGATACCAACCAATCCCCCTCAAGTTGTTGTAATTCCCCCTCATACTATTCAGCCAGTTCAAATTCCTCCTAGATTCATGGCCACCAGATTCACCCCTCTTGCCTTGCCTACCCAATTACATGATTTTCCTCAGAATTATAATCAAAAAATTAAATTATACGATGTTGAAGGGAATGCTTCAGCTCAAAACACTTAGATTGGTTTAATGACTTTGTCGACCTAGAAGAGGTAGATTATGAGGATGAAAAAATGAGATTGTTTGCACAAACTCTCTCAGGTGAGGTCAGAAAATGGTTCAAATCTCTTCTAGCAGCGAGTATCCCTAATTTTGTAGATTTTGAAACACTTTTTCTTGCTAAGTGCGCTGATAAAAAGAATCATCTTCAGTTACTAACTCAATACAATAATATAAAAAGATCACCAAATGAAACAGTACAAGAGTTCTCAACCAGATTTATGAAATTTTATAATTCAATTCCCACAGAAGTCAAACCTCCTCTCGGATATTCCCATCTTTGATATGATGATTCTTTTTGTGATCTGAGGAGCATCCGCACCTAGATGTCGTCTTGCGGAAGATGGAAAAGACTTGAAGGGAGGCGTCAGAGTCCGCAGTCAAGTGACTATTTTGAGAAGTGCAAACCCGATTGAATAAAAGAGAATCCATGTTAGAAACGTCTATGTATCAATTGGGACACAGGAAGGCGGATAAGCTCTCGTCCTTGTACAGCTGGAACACTTATTAGATTTTAATTCAGAAAGATTAGATTGGATACATGTAGATAGAGTCATTAAGTGTAAATTAGACAATTTAGCTTTTGAGAGGAAAAGCGAATATAGGCACCCTCCTTCTTTGTATTATTATTATTATGAATATAAAAAAAAAAAAAAAAAAAAAAAAAAGAGGAGGAAGAAGAAAAAGAACAAGCGAGAGAAGCTTGTGAAGAGAATCCCCATATGCAGTTAAGTGAATTAATAGGAAGATTGATTCAGTTCATGGTATGATTATTCTCTATGTCTTGTTAATATTATGCTGTTGCATGGTAGCTTTCTTTTATGCTTTCCTTCTATATTCTGCATATGTGATTTCATACAAGTTAGAAATCTAAGAGAAAGATAAATGAGTTCCCATTGTTTCTCTGTTGGAATTCACTGCATTGAGTGCAGTCGAGTCTTTCTGCATAGAGTGCGTTGAAGAGGTCTCGCAGTTGGGTTCTTGTTTACATCCACGAGGAGGCATTGGAGCAGAATCCATTCATGGGTGTGATTATCCCCAGGTGTTGATGGGAATTTGTGTCTGCATCTTAATTCTTAGCTATGTCCTTCTTTCATATGTTGTATACTTGATTATGTGGAAAGGTAAGGAACTAGGTGCATGAAAAAAATAGGTTTCAGTTGTTTCTAAAGACAGCCAGGAGTTCTGCGAATTGCAGTCGGGTTGAGTCCGGGAAGGTGCAGTCGCAGGGTTGCTTGAAGAGACAGTGATCGTTTATGATGACCATAGCAGGAAGGATTATTATGAAGGGAGAAAAGACTTGAGAGAACTCCTTAGAGTGCGAGAGAAACTGAGGAGAAATACCTTGGGCAGAAGGAGAAGCGGCCCATTTGCTTGAGAGTCGTGAGGGCCGGTTGGTTAACCCGGCCCACTTGCGTTCTTTCCTTATCGAGCTCAACGGTCGGTAGCGAACCGCGACTTGAACATCGACCTGGACTTGGTCTCGAGGAGGGCGGCTGGCGGCCCGAAGCCGGCGTCCGCGAGGCCAGACCAGCGGGATCGACATTTAGGATTCACGGTCCGTGTGGGAGGACACATCCCCTGAGTTGCGAGAAGCGAGAGAAGGGTCAACGTTGACTTTCCTCGGTCACGGGAATCCGGGAAAGAGACATTCGGCGTGGGGACTCGCGAGAAGCGAGACTCCGATTCTCCCCAACAAGTTATAAAGAGCAGCGTGTAGAGAGAGAGAGAGGCATTGGAGTTAGCGAAACCTCGAAGGGGAGGAAGAAGTGTCAACTCTTGAGACGTAGTGTGAAAGAGTCACAGTGAAGCGGCAGGTATACGGCGGTAGCCATCGATGTTGCTTGAGCAGGGGTGGAAATTCTTTTTGCTCCGGTGCTTGAAGATACGATGCCGCTGGAAGAGGCGATCCACTGATCGGGGAGAACCCGAGGGGCGTCCGAAGAAGCGGTATCGCGAAATCCGGTAGGTATCTTTGAGATGGAGCGTCCGGGTCCCGAGATCTCGAGCGAGACCTACGAGGATATGGAGAATACTCAAAGGCGTGGAGCTGGCCGGAAGTTCAGCCGATCCACGAGGTCGAGAGGAAAGTGGACATGACCAGAAGAAGTGTGCGGAAGAAGATGCCTTAATGAGAAGTTGATGAGCTATACAGGATGAGCTCGAAGACGAAGATGGACATCGCGACTTATGAAGGGAGTCACGAACCTGAGAGGAGTTGCTGGATTGGATCGAGCACTCGATACCTACCGATTATGAGGATATCGAAGAGGACAAGAAGGTAAAGAATCACCGATTCTGGCGAAGGGACGCCAAAGCCTTATGGTGGAACGGCTGCGGGCAGACGAGGCGTTCAAAGGCAAGCGAGAAAGATAAAAGGCTGGGATGGGATGATACATGAAGATGGCGAAGTTCATTCCGAACTACGAGATCCACTACGATTTGACGCGCTCACGAGAACACGAGGCAACGATAACCGGTGAAAGGCCACAGAGTTTATAGGCAATATCCGGCGAGTCGCGCCGGGGAGGAAAAGGACGAAAAGGTAGCAAGGTATCCGAATGGTCTCAGGTATGACATTAAGGGGCAATTAAGCGACTACCATCGAGCGGTTGAGGATGCGTACCGGACCTTGAAGGCGAAGAAAAGTTGAATCATAAGCAAGGGCGGCGAGCGAAGTCGACCCGGAGGCAAGGCCGTTGCCCAAGAGAGGACGCAGAAGCCCAATGAGGATTTGAGGAGACCTCGAGAAAAGGTTGAAGGGGAGGAACCTCACAGCAAAGGCAAAAAAATTTTGAGCCGAGGAGACAACAAAGATCGACCGGAGATTCTGGCCCGATGCAAATGGAACCTGTTACCCGAGGTAGAGGAAGAAGCGAGGAGGTATCACATGCTTCACGTGTGGTAAAGGCGGTCATAAAGCCGTGTTTGTCGAGAGGAAGGGAAGATGGGGCGGAGAAAATCTCACTTGTCGTTGGTATGACGTGGCGTGGAAGCGAAAATACCGGAGCGGCGGAAGTCGCTTAGGATGCATAAGGTTTTGCTTACGAGGAGGAGGTGAATGTCACCGATCGAGAGAAAGCGAGCTGTTAGAGACGGCTTACGCTAGGGCGAAATGCAAAGGTCGTATTGTGGCCAGAACCTTGATAATCTCGTTGCATCACGAGATGGTGGGGAAAAGATGGGCCCGAAGACAACTAAGCATCAGAGCCCATATAAGGTCTCGTCCCGGATTTACAAAAAAGGGACATCATTTGAGTGTTACTAAACAATGCTTAGTGAATTTAAAAATAGGGAATTATCGCTGGCCAGTTACTGTGTGATGTCATTCCCATGGGCGTATCATCACATTGGGTAGGCCATGGCGGTATGATATAGATCCATGATGGAAGGATGAACACATACACCTGGAGAAGGATACAGGAGACTCCATAAAGCGCTTCAGATAAAGGATAAATGTCGGGAAGTGAAGCCAGGAGTTGGCGACACGATACTTCTCATGAGAGGAAAGGAGCTTTTCCGCAGTATGGAGAAGAATGAGGATCCACGGTTCTTTGTTGTCAGGAAACGGGTTGTCTTGAGAAGCACAAGAATGGATGATCTACGGATGAGATTGAGGGAGGAGCTACTTGGGGAGTTGGCCCGATAATAATATAATAGTGGACTAACTACTTCGTTCGTTGCCACCAGTAAGGGGCGTGAGTCACCATATCGACCTCATATTCCGGGGCGGTTGCGAATAAGGCAGCCTACGGGTTAGCGCCTGGAGAATAGGAGATCAAAGAGAGCGAGTCGCGAGGATCACGTAAGACAAAGGACTAGTGAGGAGGCAGTCCATGTCTTTGTTCCACTTGATGCTTAGAATCCGAAGAAGGAAGAGGAGAACGGAGGATGTGTCTGAGACTCGAAGGCGATAAAAAATCAGCTCTCGGTATAGGTTTCCACTACCAAGGATGGATTGACTTAATATAGGTACACTGGCGAATTATTTTCAAAGATTGATCTCAAGAAAGGATATCATCGGTCGGATAGAGAGGGAGATGAGTGGAAAGCGACATTCAAGACAAACGAAGAAGGTTTATGCGAATGGTCATGCTGCCACAACGACAAGCGCACCTACTTACTATGAAATTTGCGATGAATGAGAATCCTAGGTGGTAAATTGTTAATATGAATTAATACTGGATGACATCTTAATTTTCGGTGGAACCAAGAAGAGGCATTTGAAACACTTAGTGATGAAAAGGCTGCGGTAGGAGAAGCTGCTGAAAAATTTGAAAAAATGTTCGTTTATAGAATTGAACTCATTGTAAGGTTTTTGTGATTTGTTGAATGAATTAAAGATGGATCACGAGAAGGTGGGCGTGATCGGAAGTAGCCATCGCCCTGGAATGTTCGGTAAGGAGCTTTCATGGATTGTGAGCTTCGGAAGTTTATTGGCGAATTCGGTGATTAGTCTTTGCAATGATGGATCTGGTGAAAAAGCGTATAAAGTTTTCGGTAGACGGTGAGAAACTTCAACTGTTGGGCGAAGATCGAAGCAACGGTAGTGATGCTAGCCCGGTTTCAAAGACTTTTCAAGTGAAGTCGCGATGCAGTGATATCTTTGTTGGAGGAGTTTTGAGCGGGGATGATAGACACATGGCATTCTGGCGAGAAATTGGGCGGCAGCCAAGCTGAAATACTCCGCGATATGACAAAGGAATTCTATGCCATCGTCGCGAGGCATTGAAAGAGGTGGAGACACTATCTCGCCGCAAAAGGTTTGTGTTTGTATAGTGACTTGTCTGCGTTGCATCGTGAGTCGGCCCGGAGAAAATTTGAACGAAGGCTTATCTGAAGTGGGTCGAGTACATGCCGAGCTTCACCTTTGTGATCAAACATATTCGGGGAGCCCCGCAAACAAAGGTGGTGATACCTTGAGGTGCTTGATGCTGCAAGAATTCAGGGTCAAAAGCGGGTTTGAAAATGCGAAGAGAATATGTATCTTGGAGATTGATTTTTGCAGGGGCAAATATGAGGAGCATCCCCGAGAACGGTGCTTTAGAGATAGAAGTCCATGGATCGACTACGATTCAAGATGGATTGTTGTTCAAAAACAATTATGTATTCCCGATTGCTCCATGAGAGAATCTGGTGAAGGAGAAACCCAGCCGGGGGACTAGTCATTCGAGACGCGACAGACTTTTGCCGTAGTGAATCATATTATTGGCGGTATCGCATACGGATGTGAAGGTTTTGTAGATCGCGAAATTTGTCCCGGCATGCAATTCGAAAACAAAAATAGGTTATACCCGACCATTGCCCATACCAGCCAGGCAGGTGCAGAGCAATTAGCATGGATTTTGTATTAGGACGAGACCACACGTGAGAATTGGAATTCTATCTTTGTTGTAGTGATGACGATTCACCGAAATGGCTTATTTATCGATGTCCGCAGACTAGTGGCCGGCGCACATTCTAAAATCGTTTCAAGGAGATTGTGCGATTGCATGGATGCCAAGGAGCATAGTTTCGATCGAGACGCAAATTTATAGGTCATTTTGGAGGACACTCACGGGAAGAAGGCAGGCGAGTTGTATGATTCGCTTACCATCCACATGAGCCAGATGAATAGGGGCGGAAGGTGGTGAGCGAGAAGCTTGGGAGATGTTGAAGTCTGGTGAGAGAACACCACACCAGTTGGGATCAAGTTTTCCTGGCCCGAGGAATTTCGCATTCTAGCGGTCAGGTGAATGAAACACAGAGTCCGTTTCGTCTTGTATGGAGCCTTGACCAAAGCGTGTACAATTTCGAAGAGAAGAGAGTCCCGGGCTTGGTACGAAACAGGCAGTCACAATTTGAAAAGTTGAGGCAATGCAAGAACTTCACGTGGAAGTGAAGAGACGACTGCAGGGATCGAATCAAGAATATAAACGTGAGCCGATCAGAGAAAGAGACGGCTTCATTTTAAAGTTGGGGACATGAAAGTTGGCACTTAGGGAAGGAAAGGTTTGGGGAACTAGGTAAACTCAAGATGAAAATCCAGACCCATCTGCGGTCCCGAAAGAAGTTTGGGAGAAGCATATGAAGCTTGAGTTGCGAGGAGAGCATCGGGATATCTCGATCTATTATATAGGATGTATACACCTGAGGAGCCGCAGTGAAGAACCAGCGATCGATTAAGCAAATGCCGGTTGCGAAGCGGATGGAGTATCTCTTTTGGACCAGCGGGTGGGTAGAAAACCGAACCCAGCCGATTATTTTGAATATGGGTAAAATGGAAGAACCGCACCGATTAGAAGGCGCCCGGTGGAATGAACCGTCGCCACAAAAGCATGGACGCACCTTGCAGGAGCTCATGGACGGGGGCCCATGAAACTTTTGGTAGAAATTATGATGCGGGAGCATCCGCACCTCGTCGTGCGAGCTTGCACGGGAAGATGGAAAAGACTTGAAAGGGAGACGTCAGGGTCACGACCATGACTATTTTGAGGAGCGCCACCAATTGAATAAAAGAATCCATATTAAGGCGTACTTATGTATCAATTGAGACCTGGAGCAGATAAGCTCTCCTTATGCAATGAGAACACTATTAGATTTTAATCACGAGAAGATTAGATTGGATCTGGTGGGTCTAGGTCATTAGTGTAGATTAGACGATTTTGGCTTTTGAGGAAGAGCAGATATAGGCACCCTCCTTCTTTGTATTATTATTATTATGAGTAAGAGATCTGAGAGGAGATTTAGCATTAGGAGCGAGAGGAGAGCGAAGAAGAGAACTGTGAAGAATCCCCATGTCACGGTTATTGAATTAATAGGAAGATTGATTGAGGTCATGGCTGCGATTATTCTATGTGTCTTGTTAATATTATGCTTTTGCATGGTAGCTTTCTTTTATGCTTTCCTTCTATAATCTGCATATGTGATTTTCCTTACCAAGTTAGAAATCTGAAAAGATAAATGAGTTCCAGTGTTTTCTGTTGGAGGCGGAGATTCACGCATTGAGTCGCGGTCGAGTCTTCAGCATAGAGTCGTTGAAGAGGTCTCCACCAGTTGGGTTCTTGTTTACATCCACGAGGAGGCATTGGAGGAGAAATCCATTCATGGGTGTGATTATCCACTGGGTGTTGATGGGAATTTGTCTATGCATCTTGATTCTAGCTATGTCCTTCTTTCATATTCTGTATACTTGATTATGTGGAAGGATAAGGAACTAGGTGCACGAATAATAGGTTTCAGTTGTTTTCTCAAGACAGCCAGGAGTTAAGTTGCGGTCGGGTTGAGTCGGGGATAGATGCGGTCAGCGGGGAGTTGCTTGAAGAAGAGGCGATTGATAGGTTATGGTATAGCGAGGAAGGAATACGAAGGAGAAAAGACGAGAGAACTCATAGAACGGCGAGAATACATGAATGACATTGGCGAGTCGTGAGGGCGAAGTTGGATTAACCGACCCGCCGTTCTTTCCTTATCGGAGCTCCATGGTCATTAATGAACCTGCTGACCGAAGACATCGCGACCTCGGAACGGGTCTCGGGGAGGGCGGCGGCGAAGCGACGTCCGCGAGGAAGGCAGACCAGCGGGATCGGCATTTCGGGATTTCAGAGTCCGGGTGTGGGAGGACACATTCCCCGAGTTGTGAGAAGCGAGAGAAGAGTCAACTTTGACTTTCCTCGGTCTCGGGACTTGGGAAAAAGACATTCGACGTTGGGATTCGCGAGAGGCGAGACTTCGATTCTTTCCCCAAACAAGTTATAAAAGGGAACGCGTGAGAGAGAGATAGACTGTGGGTTGCGAAACCCCAAAAGGGGGAGGAAGAGTGTCAAATCTTCGGGCCGCGGATTTGTGAAGATCCTGGTGGTGCGGCCCAGGTGCCATGGCGGAGTAGCGAATCATTTAATGATGGCACTCCATTGTTGTTAAAAATAATATATAATACATTTAGATGATATGATGAGCGACACAATTGAGTAGAAGTAAATTTGATGGCATTAGGGAAGATCAAACATAATCTTGACAGAAGTGTGAAGAAGGTCCAAGTGGAAGCACAACCCTCTATGTCTCAATCATCAAAAAAACAATTTGACTTGATGATGAAGGCTATGGAATGACTTCCTTGGAAAGGATGTTCGTGGAAAATAAGTCTACCACTAGGGATCAAACTGATTTTTCAACAATCAAAATTTTAGAAGAACCTAGTTCCACAGATTAGGAAAAGAGACTAGAGGGATCAAGGTGATCATTTAGACAAATACCCCTTCTTCAAATAGCCGAAGAAAGATATTTCAATAAGGGATGTAATGGATAAATGATAATCAAAATAAGAACCCCCAAAGAAAATACCCGAGGAAAGAAAGGAAACGATCGTCAAAGAGGTAGAAAAAGATCCGAGGTAAGAAAAGAAACGGTCATCAAAGAGGTAGAAAAAGCTCTGTCTCTTTTTAATTTTGAAAGCGAAATGGCTAAAATCAAAATTTGTGTTATGTTTAGTGACCTGATCAAGAATGGAGAATATAGAAATTAGATCATTAAAATGCTAAAAATGGAATAATCCCCTGACACCTTGAACATACAAGACAATCACCCTACTATCTTGTTTGGCCCACATGTGGAAGAGAGTGGCGATGTTGATGATGTTCCTCCTTTCTTTGTTAACCTTAAAATTCATGACATGACCTTACATAATGCCATGTTAGATTCAGGAGAATCACATAATCTCATGCCCAAGGTGGTCATGGATGAGTTGGACCTAGACATTACAATACCTTATAAGGATATTTTCTCTTTTGACTCAAGGAAGGTGAAATGATTAGGTCTAATCAAATATCTGGCCATATCATTGTCACAAATCCCATCAAAAAATTTGATCATGGACGTGGTGGTTGTCGACATCCCTCCAAAATTTGGCATGTTGTTAACTAGATCTTGGGCTGCAAAGTTGAAAGGAACCTTGCAAATGGACATGTCATATGCTACTATTCTTGTTTTTTACCAATAAAGGAGGTTGTATAGAGAAGTATTTCTCAAGTACATGGTGAGTAGAAAAACTCAACCAAATAATCATCCTATTTACTCTGTTGATACCAAAGTTGGTTCCTCTATTTTCTATAATAACTTGAGTTTTGAAGAGGGGGAGTCAACAATTATCATGGATATCAAAGACAAAATTGAACATTGAACATAGGAAATTAATAGAGGAACCAAAATTTTTCGTCTCGCGCCAAGTCTCCCATTGTTGTTCGCAATTGCGCCTAGTTTCCCCACTGCGTTGAATTTTTTCATTGTGTTTTACTGTCGCGACGAGTTTTCCACTGCGCCAAAATATTCCATCACAATTCCCTACTGCATCAAGTCTCTCATTGTTGTTTGCTACCGCGCCAAGAATTTTTGTGGTTGATTTTGTTTGCCACGCAGAGAGGGTATCACAATTCATTATCGCGCACATGAAATTAATATATACCAGCATCATGGTAGTTTCCCAAAGCATAAGAAAGTTGGCAAACTAGTGTAGATAGGGCACTCTTGAATGTAATTTTCTGAATCTAAAGGAAATATAATGCAAAGGTCATGAAACTTTTGATGAAAAGATTCTAATGGTGGTGGTTTGATGTATTGTGATCCTATCTTCATATGTACTTCTTGTTTCCTGCAAATTCATGTATGTTTCATTTGTTTAAATTGGAAATATTTAAAGGGATTAAAATTCATCTCATGGTGCTTTAGACTCAACCATTTAAACTCTGTGTTTTCTTCTACATTAAGTCAGAATTCATCTCTAATGAATTGCAACTTAAATTTATGTTTTTAAACTCTATGTTTTATTCTAAGTTAAGTCGGAATTCATCTCTAATGAATTCTAACTCAACCATTTGCTCTGATTTTCTTTATTTTTCTCCTTTCTTTCGCCATACAAAACGATATTGAAACTGGAAGACCATTACCTATTTAGCCTTTATCCTCTCAAATCTTCCCTTACTAGTCATTGATTTCTCTCGTTTTCAGGGGGTTTACTTGAGTCCATAGCCCAAAGGTACTATACTTCCTTGCCAGTGAAACTAGATTTTTTTTTCTCAAGTATCTAAATCTAGCCATCAGTCCAAAGTTATTATCGATCAGAGACTAGGTCTCGGAGAGAGCCCTCTCTAGATTATGAAGGCTAGTTTCCAGTCTTAAAGTTGGTTTGTAGGTTCCCTTGGTTGGTCGTTTCTCTTTATCGCAACAATTTACCAATTGCTAACAAGTTGAACCATGTCTTTTGACATTAGGTGATCTCTTGAATTAATCTTGCAAGTCAAATAGTTATTCTAGGGTGACCACACCTTTTGGGATGGTGTTAGCCATTAGATTATCCATTCATTCTTCATAAGTTTTCAGTGATTTCTCATGTTCTTCCTCATCGATTGCAACATCTTTCAAAGTATCTTAGTTAGTCATAACTTCTATAATTTGTTCATCACCTTCAAAAACTCTCCAATTAGTGATATTACTAGGGAATGCAGGTCTATAAAGAAACTCAATAGAAAATATACTTACCTCAATATCTTCTAACATAGCTAATCCATAGGCTACAATAACCAATGAGTCTGCTATTGTATCATGATTTCAAGGAATGGAAAAGATATTGAAGGATTCAAAGTTGGCAATCGATCTTAACACTTCTTGTTGGTATTTTTTTAGGTGAGGAGAATTTTAGTGAATTATATTTTTTATTTGTCTCACAATGATTTCATAACCTCCAAAAAAATTTAAATTCTGAACATTCAAATATATGGATTTTTAAGGCCTTGTACATGTGCTTTATATTATGCAATATCATTCGTACATTCAAATTCTAATCCACCAGATATGAAACCATGTTTTCCTTGGGGATCAACTATCAAACAACAAACTACTACTCCTTCTCAAGACATGGATCCTTGAAATAAAATGATCCAAATGTTAGTATATACTAACAAGCTAGTTTTATCTACGATATTTACTTAATTTATGTTAGAATCAGATTCTTCAAAAATATTTTCTTGCAATGTTATTTCAGATTATTGTTTTTAAGGAATAAGAAAGTATTATGTAATAAAATTTCCAAAGTATGAATCAATAGCATAATTCCCTAAAATTGGAAACTCAAAAGAATATGGCTCACTGGATATTTCTAAATATGTCACAATATGTTTCATATATCGCTCACTATTAGTTATGATTTTATTTGGCTATCCATTCTAGGGAAGCCAAAGATGTGACCGGTTGGATGAAAAATAGCTTTGAAGATTTTGAGATCAATCTCTACTGAGAAGTATATCATAAGCTTCAAAAATTTCAACTACAATGATATTAATAATGTAATGATCTTTGGAATTAAAGACCATGTGTATTAAGACATCCTTTTAGTTCTCCTATGACCTTAACCTATGATCTATCTAATTTAATAATGTGAGGAAGAGCACTTTGTTGGGGAAACATTTAGTTTTCTACATACTAAGTAAGACATTGCATTGGATGAAGCTCCTGAATCCACCAAGTAGTTATGTACATTTCAATTAAAAATATCAAAATTTAATAGAAAAAGTGGAGTATGGGAATTGGGTCTTTTTCCTAAGAGAGAAACATTTATTGTTGCATTCAACAAGTTATTGGTTGTTGTTCCGGTAATAATTTTTACAATAGTTTATGACTATATTTAATTATTTTCTTTCAAAGCATATAACGACAAATTTCTTTGTTGAGCAATCTTACATACATCAAGAATTTCAATATTTTCTTTAATTTTCTTTAATTTTCTTAATATCATCAACTATGTTATATTCCATTGAAATAGAATCCCAATTATTGTTAGAAGGTTTGTTAGTATTATGAGTATTTGAAGAAGTTCTATCAGTTGGAGATACAATCCAACTTTTCTTGTTATTTGAATTTTGTGGATTAGGGGATAACTTTTGTGGGATATGTCCTTTGCATATGAGATTATAAACACTTTGAACATTTTATCTTCTATGATGTTTCCTCTGCTTCAACAAGATTTAAAATAGGAAACATATCCTACAGAAGAATGGTTATCTCAAAAGGCTCTTCTACCCCTTCTTCTTCTACTTCTCCCTCTACATTGTCACTTGTTTCCTTCATTTGAATACATTCATCCAAAAAATGATTAGCTACCAAGTTCATGCCATTAATCCATTGTGAACATGTTTTTTCTTAACAATTTGTTGGGGTGATAGTTGCATAAATTTTTCATGGATACTCCTTCCAAGTCAATGTTCAAATTTGTAGGTGGGGGTTCAAGAGGTTTTGTTGGTATAGGTCTCATAAAGAATGGTCTATATGGACGTTGTGTTGAAGTGACTTCTCCATAATTCCTTTTAATGTCTATGATTTCATTGGCTAAATGTATGATCATGCATTGAAGGTTATCTAATTCCATAGAATCGTTTTTCATTTCCCTACGAGGTTTCTTTAAGATGAGGTATACGAAATATAACAATTTTCTTAGGATAAACATTACATTTCTTAGAAAATGAGGCATGACTTTCTTTACACCCCATCATTTCAAATTAAACATTTTTAGCTTCTTCAAAATTCAAAATGAATGTATTATTTCTAGTTCAATTGATGAACATGGAAATAGGGGTTTGTAAGGCATTAGCATAAACTTCTATCTGAAGTTCCTACGCTACTTCTATATTTGTCTTGAACTTATTAATGATTGTTATAAATCTTTGGTTAAAGTCCTTAAATATTTATTTTGGACCCATTACCAATGAGAAAATTTTAGCCATCAAATCTCATGTAGTGATTTCCTCCCCAAATTTATCTAGAAAGACATTTTGAAAATCCCCTCAATTAGTTATTAATCCAATAGGAAAATTGAAATACCAAGTTGACACTTTGTTTTTGAAGGTATCGAGGAACATATGACATACTATATCTCCATGTTTCACATGCATTAGCTAATAACCAAAATAATTCGTTTGATATGATCTTCTAGAGATCCAAATAGATTGGGGTCATCTTAGGCAAGAGACGTTCCTAGTGCTTAAGTAAGTTATGCATCTACCCAGACAATGCCAATGCCTCTTTTTCTAATGAGGGTTAATTTTAGTTTTGAATGTTTTCCATGTCTGAAAATGAAAAATTGGTGTTTGAATTATCTGATTCTGATTCTTATTTAGAGTGACACTTAGAATATCCAGTGTCTATAGAGGATGTAGCAATATTAGGGGTTGGAGGATTTAGATTCAAAGGTTGGGAAAATTCCTGAAGTGCTAATTCAACCAAATCTTCCATAGTGTGTACTAGCATTCTATCTCTAGTCCGAGTAACCCTATGGTTGGTACTTCTTCTTCAAGGAAGTAATAGTGCAACAAGTAAGGCACCAACTTATCTGGCATATGCTTGACTTATTCATCTAAAAGAATTAACTCCCTCATTTGATATTGCGTATGTAATTTTGGTCTCAAAATCAAGATTGTATTCAATATTTTTCAAATCTTGGAAACTATATTGTGGGCTGCTAGTAGATGACCCTGTTTTGGAAACCAAATAAGCCATACAATGTCCATCCTCCTTCTAGTGCCAAAACTATTGATGGGGAAAAATACATAAGTGTCAACAACGGGTTTAACCCAAAGAGGAGGCTCAATCATATTCTTCCTTGTTTGGTATGAAAAAACCCTCCTAATTAATGGCTTGACAACCTTTCGATGATGTTTAAGATTTATGATGTTTTTTTTATCATTTTTTTAATATTTATAAAAAGAAAGTAAAAATTACGATCTAATAATACTTGAAATCGATACACAGTATTGAGAGATAGCTCTCAAAATGAATAAATATCATTACCTATCCTTTAAAATTCCATCAAATACTTGTAAAGAAATTCATTAGATTGAATAATAAAACTTTCTAATAAAAGGGAGAAATTGAACTTAAAACATAGAATAAATTGCTATAAAATAAATGACATAGATTTATTGAATAAATGAAATGAAATAAATATCAATATTTTTTCATAATAGTATGAAGCACACAATATGAGATCTCTTACAAAACATCCATGTTATTAGTTAAATTTCAGGATAAGCCGCATCACACCATATACATGAAATATTTCTCAGGTGATAAAAAATATTTGGCCAATGATTGGATTCTCAATTAACCAACATATTAGAAATAGTTCATTGAAAATCCTTTTGCCAAAAATCCCCTATTACTTCCCAACTTCTCCTATAAATACAATTTCAAAATTAGTTATAATAACCAACTAAAAAAAGTTAACCCTATGGTGAACTAGGGGTTTGATCCATAACCACTTCTTTATCATATTTTTCCCATTGATGAGATAGAAATTTACATATATCATTATTGGAAAAACATGTTTTCTACATGGGGCTCTCAAAGTTGGTAACTCCTTAGATAACCTCTTCATATATTTCTCAGCTTTTGAGAAGGTACATTTAAGTTGTGTGGTTTTCTTAGCCTACTTAGTTAGAAACGTTTTTAAATGTTCCTTTTCAACATTCAATATTCCTTATACTTCATACTTGTGTTGCTTTAGTATCTCCTCAAATTTCTACAATACTTGGTTCACTCGCTGAAATTTTTTGGGTGGACTGAGGAAAGGAAGTTGGCATTGATTAGTGGTGTCCTCAGTAAAGTCCCAAATCTTAATACATTACAAATATTGATATTCTATCAATCTTTGAGCTTCATGAGCAACTTTGTTCCAATAACTAAGATCCTGTTCAATTTCGTATTTTTTTTCTTTTCTCAAAATTTTTATATGGTGTGGTTCATCTCCTCTATGTTTATGAATTTGTTTGATGAATGCAAGTTGATCTTGTGTTTTTCCTTGATTTTATTTCAATATTAAATTCTCTTTATACAAAATAGTCAATGGTGAGTTGAGCTCTTGTAATTGAAAATATTTGGTATAAAAACCCCTTTTAACTTGTGAACTCATATCATCTTCCTCTCGCATATTCTCTATAAAAAAATGAAATTAAGCCCTATGCAAATTTGTATTAATTTACTTGGTTTTCGAGTAACGCAATCGTTTTCTCAATTTTTTTCCAATCTTCAATTTATGACTGGGCTTTGTCTAAGGTGGTGTTCATGCAAAAAAAAAATTTAAGTGCAACTTAGCCCTGCCTACAAAGAATTGTGATGCAACATACTATCTTATTTTTATTATTATATAAAATGACTAATAGGTGGGACCCCTTGAAGAAAAAAAAAAGGAAAAATGAGAAACATATTAAGTTGATTTCACTCCTTTAAAATTTGCATCTCACAAAGAAATTGATTGGAATTATGATTGCCTTTTGGTATTCTATATGTGAACAATTTCTTTCATGAAAGTTTGCAATTCTCCCTATACTTCATTGCACCAAGAAAGTCATCGCATATCAAAAGAAAATAAAATGAAATACACCACAAAAGTGTTATATTAATCACAATTACAATGGTATGAACTTGTTTTTATAATATTGTGACATATCAAAGGGATGGTTAATTTTTTCTTACACAAATTTATCATATGACAACATTGGCTATCATATAAGGGTTTAATATTATACATGCATTTTGTATTGGTAGAGTCGACTTACGACAAAGTTCACCTATGATAGAGTTATCATATAATATGACACTTGATTATGGGATTGGTATTGTCGGTGAATATGAGTTGGAGTATTGTTATGCTTTATGAATATGGTATAAATATTGGTTGTTGGCTATGTTATAATTGTGTATTAGACATGGATAGTATAGTACAAAGTTTGAATTTTGAGTCTGAGCTGGCGTTTGAATGTCATCCACCGTGTAAAATATAATTGGATGATGGTTATCATTGAAGAGTTGGTAAGTTTTTGGTTTTTTTCCATCCGATTGTGGAGGTGACATGAAGTAAATGAGAGTTATTTCACTCTCCATTGGTTTTACCTCATGAGGTATACCACCTTTTCACATTTTCATTTGCATGGAAATACTTTGTTGTTGTTCGTCAAGGGTTTTGGATTTTCAGATTGCGCTGGTGGTTGGATAATGATCCTTAGTTGTCCCTCTTGTGGTTATTTAAACAACGTTGACATGTATGATCACTTTGGACTCTTCTAGCATCAATTGTTTTTCTCTAGTCCAATAATTTTGGATGTTGGCTCTATTATGTTTGCATGTTGTATGTGTGTTTTAAGCGTGACTCTGTTTTGTGTATGGACATTTATAAGTTGGTGAACGACTATGAATAGATGAAAAATTGAATTATCACATGTCTTTGATTAGTAATAAGTAAAATACTTTGGGTTTCTAATATCAGTGGTATCTTCGACCTTGGTTTTTCATGAAAATCATGTTAATACAATTTAGTTTTAAAAAGATTATGAATGAATGTGAGAATGAAGTATCACCTTTGAAGTACATTATCATCTTCACCTTCGTGGGATTTCATGGCTTGTAACCAGTATCACACTCAATGGTTTTTATATTGGGTATGGTTTTTAAGACAAATAATAGAGAAATACACGGTTTGCATTTCAATTGTTTCTATATTTAGTTCAAAAGGAAATTTCAAACATGGGTTAGGGAACATTATGTTATATATAAAGATGACCTAGCTTGACTATAGCTTGTGTTGGAAATATGGATAAATTTCGATCATGTTTCGACATGATACACCTCTTGATCCTATCTTGCAGTTTTTCTAGCCACTTGATTTCAGTTTTTGTAATTTCAAAGGGGCTCAAAATATAGGGTTCACATCTTCCCTTGTGTCTTGACTTGCTCTTATTTATTCAGAAAATTTGTGAGAAAATTTCCTTATATATAAAAGCATATATTAAAAACCTTCTTATGAGTTTCATTTGGGACTACTTACTGATATTTGAGTTATGTAAATAACTTGTTCTATGTACAAAATGAGTTGTAAATATCATATGGAATTAAGTCATGATACTGCAAACCTGTGTCTAGCCCAACATTGCATTCTTGGGCTCGTATTGATTGGATTATGATTTTGGCATATTGATTACAAATCTAGAAAATTACAAATATTTTTCAAGAAGACCATACTTTGATGGAACCCAGGTTTTGACATTTTCTTAATCACCAATATATATGAATGGTATATACAACAATGCAAAGATGAGAATCAGTTTAATCATTTTGATGCATTGAAAATTGATCAAGCCATCCATGTTAAATTTTGTTTTGTATTGAAATTGGATTGACTTCACTTTGTTGTTATGATAAATTCTATGGATGAAGCATATATGATAAAATAGAGTTTGAATTGATATACTTAAAAGAGTTTATATATATATTTTCATACATGAATTTAATGGGTGGAATTATCTAGATCAATTGTTAATTTATTTTGATTGAACTCCAAAGAATTAAAAGACAAATAACTACAAAGTTTTAGTTGAGGTCTTGAATTGTTCTCTTTCATTGATCAAAACAATAAGTTGTCTGTAGAAAGAGAATTCATCATTTGCATTTTTGGTCCATGATTTCACTTTACAAGAATCATAAAGCCCTCATTTTTCCCAAAATCAGTTTTTTTATCCCCATGCTTTGTTTTCAAAAGAATGTGATTGTGCAAAAGCTCCTGAATATTCAGAAAGTTTGATGCTTGATTTCATATAAGAGCAGTTGAGCGACTTTAGATGAAATATTGATGGAAATGGAGATGATGATATTATTAAAGTCAATCTTGTGCTTATGAATTGGTTTTGTTTTAGAATAATAACCATTGTTTTCCTTTCATAAATATGACCTTTCATTCATTACAAATCTAATCATATCCTACATGTCATTGAATTTCCCTATTCTAACTATGACATTTATGGAGTGAAGTCCGTGGATGGTTGATCATTCTTTCTTGTTTCATATAATGATCTAAGTTTTTTTTTTAGACAATGAGTTTCTTCAATAAAGGAAGCCATGACAGAGGTAGGCAGAGAGGTAGATGCATAAACAATTTTTAGCTGAGGTAACAGAGACCAGTTTATCTTTTCCTTTCATAAATATGACCTTTCATTCATTACAAATCTAATCATATCCTACATGTCATTGAATTTCCCTATTCTAACTATGACATTTATGGAGTGAAGTCAGCAGATGGTCGATTAGTCTTTCTTGTTTCATATACTGATCTAAATTTGTTTTATACAGTGAGTTTCTTCAGTAGAGGAAGCCATGACAGAGGTAGAGGCAGAGGTAGATGCATAAACAATTTTTGGCAGAGAGGTAACCAGAGACCCGGATTCTCCATACATTTTGATGTTGATCCTAAAGAATTGAATCTGAGATTTCAAGTTGGTTTCTTTAACTTAGTGGGGAAAGGAGTGTTTCAACCAAATCCTCGACCAGAAAGGCTTCCTTACCAACCGTTGAGCACTCAAAACACCCTAAAAAGCCTTATCAATTTTTATTTTCACTTTTTGGGTACCACTTGGTTTTCTACATTGTCTGACTCGATTTCAGGTTGGGAAATGTTTGTCTTTGTTTATTTTCATGAATCTCATCACTTATCCAGGTTTGTTTGAACTTATGGAACCCCGTGACTAAAATACCTTAACACTTGAATTAAGATTCGACAGCTAAACACTGCACCTAACACACTCAGGTTCGGCGTCGAAAATAATTAAATTAAGTAAAGGAACCACTCGAAAAACAATAGTTGTCGAGCGTCGATCTCCATCAGCATCGACGAAAGGTAGTTTTGGTTGGTGTAGGTTTTTTTCATAAAGGTTTGAGAGATAGTCAATCCCCTTCGATATCGATAAAATACAAGGAGGATAGATGTTAACAAAGGACGAAAATAAATCATCGATAGCCGATGCCCGATGCACTTTATCGGGATCGGGGAAAATCTAGAAGGATCATAACAAACATTTGACCATGATAAATTTATCCCCGACCGTCAATCCCCAATGCATTTTTGACATCGAGACGTTTTCGAGGGAGACGATCCAAGAGTGCTTGGGTAGGTTTATTGTCGATCGTCGATCCTTCACTTTTTTTCGGCATCGGGAAGCTCAAGTTTGTTTTAGAAAGAATATCTTAAGGAAAGTCTCGACTCCGATTAATACGAGCGAATTAAGTCATTGGTCTCAAATGCCATGTGTCTTTACCAGGTAAGAAGGTCATACGGTCTAGTCCTATCTCGATTCATTCTTGGTTCCCTAGGTCCTAGTCACACCTTCGAGTCAGCTTTGTCGCATCAACACTGTATGGTAAGATCGATCAGTATCGGAGCTCTTTCATAGGGATATCAACGAAAATGTTCATAGCATAATATCAACCCTCAATCCACCCACTGAAAGAGAGACACGGTGGGATGTTTTCAACATTAGATACGATCAGATTTTGGACATTTAAGGATATAATTAACAATCGATCCCACATTAGTTTCTACCTCATGCGCCAATTAAAACAACATTTTTGGAATCATCGATAGACCACATCACCACATGTGCCTCCACCGTCAACCCACGATGAATTTAAGTTCTAAATATTCGGCGGCAGATTTATTGAATTTTCACTCATAACCCAAATTGAATGGTTGATGTGACATGGTAAGATCTTCTCTGTTTAAAATCTCTTGAACCATTGTGAACAAATCATTATGCGTGCAAGATAATTCTAGAGCATCCAAAGGAACAAAATGAGCAACTCGAAGACTGTATTGACCCCTGTGATTATCAAAAACCAGTTTTAACGAGCTTTAGAGGTATGTATCCAAGTCTGTCAATTTGTTGGTTATAATTTATATGTGTTCGTCCAGTCTTTTACACAGTCTCTAAACTTTTCTCAAGTTGCAAGAACAATTCCACCGAGAAAACCAACCACCATATGCTCGCCAAGAACACCAAAGCTAAAAGAACTAGAGACAGGTGAAGGTTCTTCACCAGGGACTGCGAGGCAATTGGAGTATGCCCCTAGGTCGGAGCCTGTCATCAAGACAACAACAAAGAAAGTTTTCATCTAGCCTCCGGCCTTTGGCGATACATAGGAAAGCACCAAATCCAAGGTAGCTCTCCCACAGTGGGGGGATCTCTTAAATAGGATTAGCAGAGAAGAATACCCAGAGTATATCCCACACATCGATCCAGACATAAGGGCGCTCGATGAACATGTGTTCCCCAAATCCAACGGTCTTATTTACACATGGTGGCGAGCAGAACCCCTGTTTTCCCCTGCATGGAGGTCCTGAAGTGGCTCATCTACCACACAAACAGGAGGAAATGTTTGATTAACAATGAGAATGGCGAGTGTGTCAGATTTTTCCTCCCAACAGAGGTCCATAAATACTACAAGCTTAGGGATCTGGAGGAGCGGCTCAACACGGACTTCATAGTGAAGTTTTATGAACTCCATGACACCAGCTGATTGATGGCCTCATGGTGGAGGGAAGATAATAAATTCACCAATTAGAGAAATGGATGGTACGATACAATTAACTTGAGGGATCCATACATCTATTTGATGGATCTCATCTGTCGACTATACGGAGAAAAGGATTGCTCCAAGCTTTTGGAAGCTTGGATGCCTTTGGCATACATAGTCGCAATCGTTGCGTGCAACTTCAAATGGGGAGAAATAATCTCCAAACAACTAAACATCTATGTGCAGGAGGCTCAGACATCGAAGGAATGATATGCACCAACTTTCTACATGGCCCTGTACCTCCTCGATGTTATGTGCGCTATGAACATCTTCATTGACATGAATCTAAGATGGCAAGCTGCAAAGCTCCTGTTACACATCTATTTCAGCATCCTATGGGAAAACAGGTACAAGAAATCATAATCCCTCATCTGTGATGAATTCATCACCCATATTTATTTTATTCCTTTTAAGAAGGAATTCCCAAGGCTATCGACGACAGCCAACAAAATGATATCCAAGATAGGCCATTGGTACTTGGATGAACATGCCACCTACATCAGGGTGTTCTAAGCCACTGGAGTGCCACATCTCCTACCAGCCCATGTCCCAGACCAACTTGTCATGGGATAAATTAGTTATCAGACCATCCAGCAGGGCTATAATGCCACGTTGGTCAAAGACAAGAAACAGACCTTCATACCCTACGGTTTCCATGTGGGGTTCTATTAGGTAAAGGATACTGCTCAGGCCAAACAAGAAGGGATGATCCAACTTGAGTTTAGGTTCCCTACAAGCCGATTTCGCAAGCATGATCCTAAAGGCATGGTCCTGCAACATGTTTCAAAGGTGTCATCATGTTGGCCATATGCTCACGATACATTTGAGGATGAAGTCTTCACAGAGAAGACCCAAGACTAGGACGAGGTGGTGCAGAGGATGGCCAACCCAAATATGACCAGGTTTAATTCCATGAGCATGGATGAATAGGTGGAAACAATAGAACAGTTGGCTCAAGAGGCCCTCAGATCCAGGGAAGAAATCAGAGCGACAAAGGCAATAGAGTTGCAAGGAAGGGGATTGTTCTTGACACCAGAGGCACATACAAGGGGTATTCACTTAATGGTAGAGGAACAGAGAGTAATTGATCAGATACAGAACGACTCATACCTCATAGATATCGCAATGGTTCCTACTGACAACCCAATCGAAATCTAGGAAGGACCAAGTGAACCAGAGCTGATACAAATTGAAGAAACCACACGGTTGGATAACCCTAAAGTTTCAACACCATAAGTAAGATCACCAAGGGATGTTTTAGCTCAGCGTGAGATAGCAAGGACATTAGGGAGAGAAAGTGCACCAAACCCCTTACATGGATTAATAAATATATATTATGATGAGGAGAGTTCATATCCCTGGTGAATCCTGTATGGATTACATAGGAAAAGGAACCCGAGAAAGTATCATCCCCAACTCCCGATGCTCCAATTCAAACCCTTCCACAGAACGACTAGGAGGTCGAAAGTGTCTTAGACACTAAGCTACTTGATACACCAGGGACCCAAGTGGATAGATCGAAGTATGATCTAGGATTGGGTGAACAAGAAGGAGGAGCTTTCACAAGAAGAAATCTTGTCAATCACTACATAAATCCCATCGATTAATTGGCCAGATCGCAAGTTCTGGAGAACCATTCCACTACCAAATGTTGCAGAGTCTAATTGGGCCTCGGTGGCGGGTTTGGTTCATGTTGTTGATTCAAAGGGATTTAGGACCCCTCAACAGAATTGGCACTAGAAGGAGGGCATGAAGAATGAATGGCTAACAATATTTGTGATATAATATTTCACATAACATGTGTTATCACCTACTAATTTGCATTAATTTTTTCCAAAGCATCTTGTCCTTGTGTTATCTTTCCACTCATATTTAAAAAAAAAATCACCAGATCCGTCAAGCTCCCATCACCTAAATCCTTCACTCAATTGATCATCCAAAATAGTCATGTCCTCCATGAGTCAAAAATTTAGCAAATATCCCAAACATATACCTAGCCTTAATTCTTATCTAAATCCCTTAGTTCCATCACTTCATTCATTTTTACCCTTATTTTTATATTCCCGTTGAAAATTAAAAAATATTCATTTTATTAAGCACCCTTATCCTATCCACAAAGTCATGTGTTAAGCCTCATATGCCCAAAGTCCTTAGAAATTGGAAAAAGCGTTTATTATTATTAATATAAATATTTTTATATTAAAATATTTATATTAATATTTGATCCAATATTTAATTTATGGAATCATGTCAAATCATGGGCACAAATCGCAATTTATAATGTGGAAAATTCAAAGGATGGATGGATGACACACATACATATCGGGCAAAGAATTAGCGCGGAGGTTAATTATGAGAAGGCGGGCTGATATGTAAATTGATGGTTTTTGTTGGAGAGACGTGTCTTTACGTGCTGAATATCAGGGGTAAAGGTGGTGTGGAGTAAACCACTCTAGCCCAAGCCCGTATAATAAATGAAAACATTTATCATATTTTTTATGTGCGGCATTTTTCCAGGAGTGCATTTAAATAAAAATTATGGAATTTCCAATAAATG
Organism: Picea sitchensis; assembly: GCA_010110895.2. Taxonomy (NCBI): domain Eukaryota; kingdom Viridiplantae; phylum Streptophyta; class Pinopsida; order Pinales; family Pinaceae; genus Picea; species Picea sitchensis. The sequence goes on along the minus strand of SNQJ01S0032512.1, from coordinate 17,649 downwards.
AGATTCTTCCTCATGGAGAAAAGGTTTTACAAAGGTAAAATTTAAATTTTACAAATCAAAGAGATTAATGTTTAGTTCCATGGAAAATAATTAAATGGAAGATGCACGTGAAAGGAAGACTTGGATAATTTTTATCTAAAGGTTTTACAGAAGTAAAAGAAGAAGATCAAAAGTATTTTACCAAAGATGGTAAACAAGACATGGTTTTCAAAACCATGGGAAAGAAACTAGTAAATGGTTTCCAGAGTGAAATGGTAAATTGGAAAAAACAAGACACAGTAAATGTTTTTTATAGTGAAATGGTAAATTGGGCAAAACAAGACATCGGTTTCAAAACCATGGGAGGCAAACAATAAATGGTTTTAGAAACCACGGGCATGAATTAAATTATGTAAATTTAATTCTACAGGATAGAAAAATATTTGGGAATTATTTTTATTCAAATATATTATTCCCAAATATTTAATAAGAATATGGATAAAAGGAATTATATTTGAAAGAGTATAAGTGACATTTCAAAGAGAACGTGGCAGAGGAAGGAGCTGAAGCGTTAGAGAAAACAGAAGATGGATCATGAAACATTTTTATGAAAACTGTCATTTGTAATCATTGTAGTCAGTTTTAGAAGATGAAATGTTTCAGTTCAGTTATTGCATTGGTTTATAATTGAAAGGAACTCGAAATTGTATAAATGATAGAGGTTCTGAATGTATTAGTGTGGGAAGAAGTGCAAGGGCGCAAATTCTGGTTGTTCTAAACTCCATTGTAATTTTCTGAAGATGAATTTAATACATATGAAGAATATTTCGAAGTCTCTATGAAAAGATTATGATGGTGGTTATATGAATTTTGTCTTCTCTCATTGTATGTATTCCCTATTTTTTAATTCCATTTACATTGTCTTTTGTTTAAATTGGAGAGTTAAAGGCCCATAATTCATCTTATGATGCTCTTAGATTAAGCAATTTAAACTGTGTAATTTCTTCTTAGCTAATTCAGAATTCATTTTCATAATGCTCTGATGCAGTTATTTGTTCTCTCTTTCCTCCTACACTTTGCTTAAATATTATTTACAACTCAGATTCATTGCCTCATTTAGCCTTTATCCTCTGGATAGTTCTACCAGCCAATCATTGTTTTCATTCACTTTCATAATTTTGACTCCATAGCCCTAAGTGTCCCTCCCCTTCCTAGCCAGCAAATTTATAAAACCCCCCAAAACAAACCAAACCTAGCCACTGATTTCCAAAGAAATATCAAGTGACATGAGATATCCCTCTCTAAGTTGACCAGGCTAGTTCCCAACTCTAAATTTGGTTGAAACAGTTACCTCTGTCATTTGTCTATCATCCGAACAAAATTTACAGAGTGCTAACATTTTGGCGTCGTTTCCGGGGACGAAATTGGAAAATTTTCTCTATGAAAGAATGACATGATTGAGTTCTAAGTTCTGACAGAAGTAGACACTTGGGCACATATTGATTGTATTCCTTCTCTAGCAACTTCACACATCAAAAATCAGTTTGAAGGCGATTCCACTGGTAGAAGAATCCAGAAATTTAAATTTCCAATGGCGACTCCACTCTCAATGCAGAATCCATCTTCCAAAACATTATTGGCGACTCCACTCAAGCTTCAAATTTAATTCAGAGACTCCACTGGAAGATGATATCCCTTGACAAAGGTATGAAAAGGCATTATGGAAGAAAACAAGTACTCAAAACTGGATTTTTTCCAAGGCATTTTATTGTTTGTTATAAGTTGTCTCTGATCCTTTATTGAACATGCTAGACAAAACATTTCTTCACCTACTGCATGAAAATAATGATCATGATAATCCTGAAATTGCATATCCTCCTCTTAATATTATACAAATATATCCTCAGTTTATTACTAACTTCGATCAAAATCTCCCACCTGAACCATATGATAACCATGACCAAGTTGATGAGCCTCATGAAACCAAGGTTGATATTTCACCTCATGTACTTGATCCAACACCCTCCAAGACTCAGCATAGATAAAGACCCTTAAAATTACCTCACATCCTTCATGATTTTCCTCCAAAGTACTATAAGTACCTACCTATGTTTGATGGGGAACCTGATGTCATCTCAGCTGAAAAACGCATCCAAGGGTTTGAGCATTTTATAGATTTGTTTGAGATTGACCATGATGATGTGTGTATGAGGGCCTTCTCTCAATCCTTGAAAGGGGATACCAAAGACTGGTTTAAACACTTGCAACTAGAGACAATTATCTCATTGGAGGAATTGAAGAATGTATTTTTAAAGTTTTGGGGCAAAAAGAAATATTTGGATCTACAGCTTACAAAGTTCTATGCCTTAAAAAGGCAGAGCAATAAAACTATTTCTATATTCAGTAGAAGGTTTTATAGAATCTATTATAATTTTCCCAAAGAAATTCAACCCATTGAAGTTGTTGCCATGCTCCATTATGAAACTACTCTTCATCCAGATTTGTCTTTCCTCCTGATGGAAAGAAGACCTAAGTCCTTACAAAAAATGTTTAATGATGCTCAGGACATTCAACACAATATCCAAGCATGTAAACAGATTCAAAATGAGGAGTTATATGCTAAAGAACATGACAATGAATATGAACAGAAAATAGTTGATTCGAATCTTGAGCAGAAAGTTAATAATATCATATGCCCTCTTGAAGTTTTTAATGACAATGATTTTGCAAAAAATTATAATCCACTTGTTGAAAGATGAGGTGTTGATTTAGCTTCTAATCCATCCCATGATAATCAGGGGGTTGATTGTTTTATGTATTCATTTGTATATAGTCAAGAAGATGAATTTGCAAATCATCTTGTTGAAGAGCAAGTTGATGTTCCAAGTTTTTTCTTGTTAGATGACATTGCAGATGTTGTCGATTTTCATATATATGATGAATATGATGATGATTGTGATGTTGACTTCCTAGAACAACTAGATGTATGTTCTCTATCAGAAAATGTTTCTTTTCAGCAGTGTAATGAGAGCAATCATCCTACATATCACATTTACAAAGAAGAAAGTATTGAATCAACTGAAGAGAATTCTTTACCTTTATGATTTTCTTCATTTAAATTTTTGAAAGAAAATTATAAGATCATCATTGAAGCAAAGGAATGCGTGTTGATGCCAAATCACATTGATTCACTGAAAAAAATTGACAAGAAATTGCAGCAATATTCTCATGTGTTTGGTGACCATGTTACTTATTATGTAGAAGGTCTTGTCAATACAAAATTGTAGCCATTTGTCAGTACAAAATTGTAGAGTGTTTTTCTTCCTTTGAATTGTTGAAAGCAAATCATGAAATAACAGAGGAAGTAGGGAAGTCTGACTGCATTCACAGTGGCACTGTTTTACATGAAAAAAAATTTATCAGCGAGGAAGACCAACAACCTTCTCATACATTTAATGACCATGTTGTTGATTACATGGAAGGTTATTTCAATTCATATTTGCAGCCTGTGCTCAACTACCATCTTGGAAATCAATATTATGGTTAATCAACATCCGTGTTAGATATGGATTTCTTTCCACCAAGGGTTTTATTTCAGCCAGCACTGTCTTCTAATTCATAATATTTTTATTTCCAGCATCCTCAACATATTTTTCAGCCTCTTGGTGGCAATCAACAGGTTAAATCACATGAAAACAAGAATGCAGTGGAAGGGGTGAAACATCATTGTTGTTTTGTGCATATTTTAGAAGATCCATTTGCAATTTTTTTGGAGGCAGTAAACAGTCCAAATGTTTTTAATTTTTTGAGATTTGGATTTATGGATGAATTTTTGAATGAATTATCAGTAAAACGGCTTTGGAACAAGAAAGTGCAAAGAAAACAAATAGTGGATAAAATGTTGTCATGGTTGCATTGGCATTATGATTTCACTTGATTGGCAGTTCATTTCAACAGTTAGGGTAGGTAGGAGTGTGTGAATAAGCTTGATGGTCAAGCATTTTTCAGTTTGGATTTCCAGTAGTGTGTACAGTCAAATTTTAGCGGTGGATTCAGTGTTCAATATCCATTTGAGAGTAGTGTGTAGAGTTTGGTTTTCAGCAGACACTAGTGATAGGTCGGAGCAGGGTACACACACATGTTTTCAGAGCGGGCCAATGGATCAGGCACCAAGCCTACAAATTCTTTTCTACCTCATAGGGAGGATAGCATCCCCAGTTGGAGCCTATGTTATCACCTGCTAATTTGCATTAATTTTTCCCAAAGCATCTTGTCCTTGTGTTATCTTTCCACTTAGATTTTAAAACTTTTTCACCAGCTCTGTCAAGCTCCCATCACCTAAATCCTTCACTCAACTGATCATCCAAAATAGTCATTTCCTCCATAAGTCAAAAAATTGGTAAATATCCCAAACCTATACCTAGCCTTAATGCTTATATAAATCCCTTAGTTCCATCACTTCATTCATTTTTACCCTTATTTTCATATTCACGTTGAAAATAAAATGTTGGACTAGATGAGTTGAAGGTATAGGAGCTCTGCAATTAGGGTTTTGGAACCCCCAGCCGACACGAACTGCGCCCAACCGATGGTCGCCCCGCAGGGGCCCCTGAACCACAGAGAAGGGGCATCGCCTGGCATCTCTTACAGCCAAATCATCACCGACAAGAATGCTGAAGTAGGTATGAAGAGGCCTTCGTTTGAGACACCCCCTGACATGCGCGCGACCCTTCTAGAGGAGGGGACCTTCAAGGACCGAGAAATGGACATTGATCCAGACAAGGGGGCGGCCCCTGCAAAAGCTTCGGCCCCTTGGACTCCCGGAAAATGCATTCCAAAGGCGCCTCAGGCCCCAAAATATGTAGTAAGCTCACCGCGCATAGAGGAGCAAAAACAATACATGCGTAACAATGCCTTGGTCGGAAATTTTCTAGGGCTTTGGCCCTCTGAGAGGGATTTGATCAAATGGATCCAATATTGGTGGAAGCCAAGGGGTAATTATGACCTACAGCTGGGCTCCAAAGGATTCTTCACTATCATCTTCCATAACCTGGAAGATCGTAATCGTATCTTTGATGGAGGACCATACTTCTACAACTCGGCTGGCCTCTTCCTGAGATTTTGGACAGAAAAGTTCAGCCCTGAAAAAGAAGATTTTTCCCATGCGCCTGTATGGATCAGGCTATATTCCCTCCCACAGGAGTTTTAGCTGGAAGAGGTTCTTGCAGGTATCGGCAACACCATTGGCGTCTACGTGAAGTCCTCAGAGGCCACCAAGCAGCGAAGATACACGTCATATGCGCGAATCTGC